>CAVNYN010282199.1:0-61942 GCA_963692815.1 Nyctanthes arbor-tristis
TCTACCGGGGTTCATTGTGGATCTACTTAATTGATATGAATCTGGCGCACCACGGGTAGTAGTTTAACTAGCGATAGGGCCCTTTTGTGCATTGAAAAGTTTTGTACATGCAATGGTTTTCTTGGAAATGAGTTTCCTAAATGAAAGGCGAATCAAAGGATTATGTTATTCACTGAGTACTTCGTACTCACTCCCCACTTATTACAATTTTTGTAGATAATTGGAGTTATAACAATTGAAAGGCAGGGCAAGCTGGATGTTGGATCGTGCTCGCAAACGGGAGTAGAGTTGTGCATGTGGTGTAAACCTGTTCTTGAAACTATCACGAATTTATTACTTTTACACCTCTACAATATATATGTTTTACATCTTATAACATATAAGACAGTAGAAAGATATAATCTTTATATTTATTTGAATACTACTTTTCATTGTAAAAGTTTTCTAATGATTTGGGTACACCTTGGTAATCAATGAAATATGTTTATTAATACAACTTCTTGTGTTTATATATTTTCTTGAAAAACCTAGTTGTAATGGACAATTTGTTAACTTATGAAATTATCTTTATCTATTAAACTCAGTAAGATAAGATAAATTGAATTGTTTCGCACGTCCTGTCCCCGTTATTTGAATAAAAGCTTCCGCTACCGAATTTGTAAATTTCCCTAAGATATTCGGAAATATTGTAAAGTTAACGGGGGCGTGACATAATGGTATCGGAGCAACGTTCTAGGGGCACTACATGCATAAACTACTCTGCGCGAGGCATCGACCAACCGGCTTGCTAGTAAGTTAATACTTACCAACTTATGAATCCTTTGAACATGATAGAATTATGCGGAATTGAAGTCAAACGAAATATATGACTTATTGGTTTACATTATTCAATTTTCTTCATTGGAAATGTTTGATCTTGCTAACTCAAGAAAAGTTGAAGAAATGAGTAATGCAACATAATAGATGACATATGGAATTAAAGGTATTAAGTTTTGATAATAATTTTGTTTGACAACAATATTGGTAAGAATGATGAAATTAAGAAAAATGAAAAGGAAGAATGAAAAGTTTCGTTTTGGTTTCAAATACTAAAGTTTATCTTAAAGGATATTATATGATTTCTCTTTGTATTTGATGGTATCTTGGAATCAAAATATTTGGCAAAAGTTCGAAAAAAAAAAAAAAGTTCACTGTGCGGCCGCACAGTGATGAACAGTGCGGCCGCACAGGCCGCGTGCACCCGCGGCAAGCATGCCGCGGGCAGCCGCGGCCAGCAGAAGTTTTCGGCTGGCCGCGGCCAGACCCCGTCTAAGGCGGTCAAGGGCCAATATTTCGAAAAAAATTGCTGGCAAGTCCCTGAACTTCTTGATTTTATCCAGATCAGTCCGAAGTTATAGATTTTTCTAGAAAAATTGCAATTGGGTCTCCAAATTTCATGGTCTCTTCTATATTAGCCCGAAAGACTTATTAAACGTTCTTTTAGGCCACAAACACTATAATTGCTGTTGAAAATTTTTCTTTTGGTCTTTTGCACCCAAATTTAACCTGAATTTCAATATTCTTCTTGCTTAGACTTGATTTTGAATTTGTGCTTTAACTTTGCTATTGGCTCTTGAAATTTTTGGCCATTCTATATCCAAACTTAGCCCGGTTTTTAATATTTTCTTGGTCAAATTTGATTTTTGAATTTTGTGCTAATTCCGTTATTGATTCTTGAAATTTTAACTTTTGGACTATGTTATAAAACCGCCAACATGTGCACCAGATTTTGTCATTGAATATAATGGTTGGAAAATTTTTCCATTTTTGATCAACTTATTAAAGTATGATTTTGGGCTAATGGAGAAACAAATTGATGTTTATTTTATGAACTTTATAAGTCTCATTTATTGAGAATTATCCAAAAGATTTAACGAAAGTATTTGTTAAGAATTTGATTGATAAATTTTGAGCCATGAATTGAACTCATGGACCATTAAGAATTTGTCCAGTAATTGGAATGAATTTACCCAATGAATTGATGAAATTGTCTTGACCAATGAATTGATAGAATTGTTTTGAATCACAAGACTAAGTGTTCCTAAAAATGGTGATACCTACAGAAAGTGGTTGAGAACCATGATAAATTTTAATCCTATTTTGATATCATGATTTAATATTTGGAAAGTAAATATGACAAGGACATGTCAAGAGGCTTGAATTCAACTTCCCAACTTTGTTCGAATTATTATTGGACCAGTAATTTTTATTGATTACTAAATACTCTAAGGCAAAACATAAGCTTGCCTAAACTCGAATAATGAAAGATTGCTCAATATATACCCTTTGATTTGATCAATTGCCTCTCTCGTAGTTATACCCTTTGATTTGATCAATTGCCTCTCTTGTAGTTATGTCCAATAAATCTTTGCACATCGTTTCAATGTATACTAAAACACTTGCTCTTGTTTTGCCGAATCTAACTTCTTTTGAATGCGATTTGGCCCCTTAAATCATCAAGAATCGCCATCATCACACAATTCATCGAACTATTGAGAAACTCTTGAAATTACCGATACTTTTCAAATCAAGAAATTTGATATGCCAAATCTGAATGCTTATTGATTATTCCAAGGAAGTATACAAATATGCCTATATTTTGAAGTATGAAATATGGCTCCTTATAATGCCCTTTAATTAGGCCATTGCCTCCTTCATTGTTGTATTCCAACAGACCTTTGCATGTTGGTTCAATGTATCTCGAAACACTTTCTTTAGACAATATTCCCAATGTTCTTTAAACCAAGAATTTACCTTATTGAACATGATTTCTTCTTGATACAATTTTGAACCCCCGAATTGTCAAGAAAAAGTTCTTGAAATAATATCTTTTCAATTCTTGCCTAAGAAAGCTATATCTGATCTATCCATGTAAACTATTTGAGTTACTCAAATATTCTTTTGCTAGACCCAACACTTATTGCCTGAAAATTGTATTTCCTTGGATATGACCTTTTGCTTTTAATTGATTGGCATTATTCCTTTTGCTCTATGCAATTCCTAACAAACTCATTTCGTTCGATTTGTCAATAATAATCCTATTGCTTTGTATTTGAACTTGAGAACATTTCTCTTCTATTGGCACTAGTGAACCCTTAATATTGACTCTGCTCTTGAGATCGCGCCTTCCATTCCAGCAGCCGCAAAAGAGTAAGCTTTGGGTCTAAGAATTCGATTTTTTGCCTTTTTTCCATCAATTCTTGCTGCCCGAGAGTATTACTTGACCTATTGACGTTCAGCCGTTCTTTTCTTTTTATTTTCTAGTGGTGATTTGGGCGACATGGCATCTCCATTCTGGCAGCCTTAAAGGTAAGCTTCAAAACCGTAATGGTGTTCTATTTTTTTTCTTAATTCTATTGTAACATTTCAACGAATGCTATTGAATTAAATGTCAGTAAAAGTTTTTCCATTCTTATAACAGTTTTTCTAGAATTAGAATGCTATTTTGTGAAACACTCTTAGATAGTATCTATATTTTGTTACATATGCCATAATGCAGTTTGGTAATACAAGGAATGCTTTTATTGAAGATATTGGTAAAAGTGTTGAATCTCAAAAAGAACAAAACAGAAGTGGTTATTTCCACCGTTGTTACTATATTTAGTAAAAGTTCAAGCTATCCACTAACGATATTAATAAAAGATTTACTTTGATTAGGTGTACGGGTAGTTGCTGGTCTTTTTTCTGCTGTTTTCTGTTGGTGATGTTCATGATGGATTTTCTGAAAGTTTTTGTTGGAAATTTTCCAAGTGCAGATGAAGTTTTTTGTATGGTGGCTGGATACATTATATTGAAGCCTCTACATCTTTTTTTTTGTTGGGATTTTGGGGTTGCTGTCTTTATCTCTGTTTGTTGCTATTGATCCTCTACTTTTGGATCTTTTTTCATTGTTTGTTGTCTTTTGGCTCTTAATGGAAACAATTTAGTGTGGCTGGGATGTTAACCCTCCCCGGAGTTCATTGTACTCTTCGTTTATGAAATAAAATCTTTCTTTAAAAAAACCATAGATGAATTGAACTAAGACAAGATCAATTAATAAGTAGCATACTACTTAAACTTTGAGTTGCATAACCTATAGGTTTAATTAATTTTAGCTTTAGTAAAAATTCTCTATGGCTCTCATTTGTCCTTGTTTTGAGTATTGTGAATATACTTATATATTGGGTTACTTTAATGGGATGAGCAAGTATTGGAATTCACATCTACTTGAACCAAATTCTTTTCGGATGAAAATTGAATATGAATTGGGTTATTTTTTAACAAATATGATTGGTTTGGAATTTATGAAGTGGTTGACACTTGAATCTCTCTTTCTTATTAATATATTAGTATGATTCATCTAGTTTGGAGTTTGAAGTTTAAAGTTTAAAGTATTGGAAGTTAGAATGGACAAATTGATTTGTTAACAATAAAATTACTGCCCTACGTATCTGTATGAGATATAGGTATCTAACAACAGATTTATTTAGAGTTACCCTGCACTTCAAATATATTTTATTATGTTCATGATTTTGTTCGGAAGTTTATTTTCTTTGTGTTTTTTTGTTTTCGACTTCTACATATACCATTTATACCTCTATCCAAGATTTGCAAAATGCTTTATGATTTGCTTCGAAATTGGTTGGAGGCCAAAAAAATGGCAAGAGTGATTTTTTAGTCCTATTTTAGTATATTTGATAAAAAAATAAAACTTAATAGAACTCCAAAATGGATAAGAAAAATTAGTATTAATTAGAGAAAGCACGAGATGAACAACTTTTACATAAACTAGTCCTCTTAGAAATGAAAATCAAATTGATCCTATGAAGAACCTAAAAGAAGAAGAGGAAGAAGCTTCCAACAGTTTTGCTTAGAGTTGATATTGTTGAATTCCGTTGAATCGAAAAAGAAGGCCTGTTTGCACAAAATTGGACCTCAATGGTAAAGTTGCAAAACTAAAAATTGAAGTAATAAATCATAGGATGTAACAACTCGGACTTCCCATTTTTTCCTTTTTTTAATTGTGTGTTGGGGGTTTGGGCAAAATATGGTTGAATGTTTGTATACCAATGAATAAATATTTGTATGGCATAAAAGGATAAACAAAGAATTAGAGCATTCACGGTGAAGATGTTAAATGGAGTAGGTCTCACGGTGAAAAGTGGTAGTAGTTAAAATACTTAGGTCTAGGAAGATGAGGTCGTTGGGAGTGGAGGGGACAGTAGAATGGTTGTTTTGGAATAAAGTGCACAACAGAACAATATACCTGCACCTAATGCTAGATTATTACATGCAAAAACTTGAAAGATTTTGTTTAAGCAATTAACTAGCAAGTTTATTAGTGCCGTTTAATCATTTAGAGCATTAATCATTTAATCATTCATCTCACCCAAAGTTTATTAGTGCCGTTGCTTAAGCAATCATGTAGCAATGTTAAACATTTGTTAAAATTATGTGTTAGTTAGCAAAATATTTGTATGGCGTAAAAGGATAAACAAAGAATTAGAGCATTCACGTTGAAGATGTTAAATGGAGTTGTTAAGTTTAGGCATCAATGAAATGTTAAAGCTAGAGCTACATTGGTGATATTGGTATCGTTGTTTAAGCAATCATTTAGCAATGTTAAACATTTGTTGAAATTATGTGTATAGTTTAAATTAGCACAATCATTGTGGAAATTGTTATTACACTCATGAACTCTCTAATGTATATAATTACATTACTATAATTCTCTCTTTTTAATTTATGTAAGAGACTAATTAGAGCACCTCCAATACATATATATATATATATATATATGCTTGTAAACTAAGGATGACAAGGAAAAATAAAGGGTATATTTATTACTGGAAATTATATATGAAATGAATATATATGTGATTCAATTACGGCTATGAATTTGATTAAAGCTTAAACATAGGGAAGTTGGAAGCATCGGAATAAATAATTGGACTGAAATTTTCCCAAATGTTAAATTCTTTAATTTCTTTTTATTCATTCTTTCCTTTTTTCCCCGATATACATTATTTAAATTTTCAAAAAACCAAAAGTAAACAAAGAATCGAAAATATCCTAAAACCAACTGTATCATAAATTGCTTGAAAGTTCTTGACTATTCTTAATACATCTATACATGAATGTATCCACACACGGAATCACAACACGAGCCACTTCAAGGGGAAGCAATAGACCTTATGTGAATAAATATGGCATTAAACTATGGAAATTTTGGATGAGAATTGATAATCATATAAAAAAGTGGATTTTAATAATGAAGACATTAACACGAAAAATTCAATAGGCTGCTGCATGTTCATATATGAGATTCGATTAGATTGTTCATGAATGTGTGACATTGTTGCTAGAATGGGGGAGAAGCATATAACTCTCATTCACACCATCACAATTTAAGATTCATAGACTAATCCAATATCATGTTGGGCAAGTAACATCATTTTAAAATGATACATTAACTGCTTTCTGTAGTGCCAGAGTCTTCTTCACCAATCATTCTCACACAAATGGATAACTGAGCAAGTTTTCAAGTGATACATTTTAGCTTTCTATTAATTGCAGTTGGAAGAATAAATATACCACATATCAGTCTACGCTCCGAATAGAAGTGACGAATTCAAAATCCAACAGTTCTCTATCAGTCTCTGAAATTCATAAACAGTGGAGTTATGTTTACTGCTTAAGGGGTGTTGAGTTATGAATTTTCTTCCTAAGTTCGTGTTGAATGGTAGTTCTCAGATTTTGTTATACTGTGATTGTTGTTTATTACATTTGATATGTGAATTATGGCTTTTCAGACTTATCGCTTAATCGGGTTATGTTTGAATGGTTTAGGGCAAGCATTACTCCCAGAACAGTGTTGATTTTATTCATAGAGAGATTTAAGGGGAAGCGTGGTGTTTTCTTGAGGCAAATTGCTTATGAATTTTAGGCCTTTTAGCAGTGATTATCCCGTTTTGCATTTTCATTCTAGTTTGCTACCAGTAGATTTATATGATTATGTGTTGTACCTTTAAAATATTGAAATTTTATCTAATAGTAGTTTTAAGAGAAAAAGAAATGAATGCTTACCTATCTAGGCACCGCTTGCATATGTCGTTACACTGTGCCAAAATACAGATTTCAATAAAGCTCAATGTATATGTTAAAAAAAAAGTGTTTAAGTGGCTAGCCCTGCCCCTCCCCTCCCCTCACCTCCCCTATATCCCAGTGTATGAAAACAAAAAAGGAAAAAAGAAAAAGAAATGGGAAACAAATGTTGATCTTAAAGTCATTATATTTTTTTGTTTTGAAGAGAGCTTAATGTCAATTTTCTATGTACAACATTTTCTAAAAATCTATTGTTGGGTTTCCTTTTTATTTTGTATGTGGATTTATTAAAATACATTAGTTGATAGTTTCTTTTGTATATATTATGATTCCCACTTCTTTTACATCCTAAGACAGCTGTTAACTATGCCAAGTTTCATTCTTTGAATAGAGCATGAGGCTTCCCGTTACCAAGCGAGCCCGTATTTACTAAAGAAGTTAGTATATTAGTTTATGAATTCCTCAAAGCTGAACGATTACGACAGTAAGAAGAAATAAAGCATGACAAAATCATTAGCGAACCACCCATTTTGAAGAAACATTTACCCCCTTTGTGTGGGCTGATGTATTGTTTTAGACGGACCAGTCCTGAATATGTGACATTGATACTATGCGATCGAAGACATACATGTTCTACATTAGTGATTGTGAGATACATTGATGCCATTGAGCATCCTCTCCTATAGTGACCCCAATCGTACTTATACTTTATGCTTGTCTTCTATTGATGTTTTGTTCCCTATTATGCTATGATTTGGGTTATTACCTCACTGTATAAACTGTCTGGTTGAACCTTTGTGCCCAACAAATAAGCACAAAGGTTGAAAATGTTGTCTTAATTTTGTTTTCCTTTTTTTCCCCATGTATATGTTTAATGACTAATGGTATGAACTTGGATTTCTCAATTTCATGTACAGACATGAGAAAGATGAAGTGCACAAGTGGAGACATAAGCAATCGTTGCAGGATAAACAAAATCAGCTACGTTATGGAGAAGCTTGACAACGAGCACGAGACAATGTTTGAAGATAGTTGTTTTGGTTCATTAGTTCGGCTCCAGGACCCGATAATGGTAAATCAAATTGTTCATAATGTTCTGAAACGCGGGATTTTATCTGAGAGCTTAGCTGAGGCATGGATAACGGTAAAAAACAAATGAATAAGGTTTGAACTGTATGAGTTTGTGTTGGTGACCGGGCTGAATACAGAGGAACCCAATGAAGATGTCGAGATCAACGGCATGTCATGTCGGTTTGTAAAGGAATATATAATAACCCGCACAGGAAAAATATACAGAAATGAC
This sequence comes from Nyctanthes arbor-tristis, assembly GCA_963692815.1. NCBI lineage: Eukaryota > Viridiplantae > Streptophyta > Magnoliopsida > Lamiales > Oleaceae > Nyctanthes > Nyctanthes arbor-tristis. Next base: position 8,426 of record CAVNYN010282199.1, read on the forward strand.
TTGTTGAAAGCCTTCGATAGGTGTCGCTTGGCCTCTTCATCTCTCTTGTGTGGGTACAAGCTTGGCCTCTTCATCTCCCTTGTGTGGGTACTGCTCGATTTTGAGGAGAGGACACAGCTTCCTTTATGGTTGTTTAACTGCATTGAGGACCTTCAGCGGTTCAATAGCTACGCTTGGGGGAGGAAGTCGTTCTTGATGATGCTGAAAAATTTCAAACAAGATCAGGTGGAGGATGTTGTGGGAACTAAGAGGGATTTATACAATTTGCACGGGTTCCCGTACGCCATAATGGTTAGATCACTGTTAACTCAGTACTTAATAACGTTAACCCATATGACGTTTACTTTCTCAATTGTGTTTGTCCAAGTTGAACAGATATGGGCATTGAAGGGGATCCCCGTGCTACGCATTGAAAAGTATATCCAATATACTGGCCGGAGAACCCTCCGCCTGCTTGGGTATCAAGTTATAAAGGATAGGATGCCTTAGGAAGATATTCACGATCTGTCGAAAACTGGAAGAGTAAGTGGAATACGTGTTCATTTGTTTATGTGTGTCTTACTTTTTTAGTTGGGATAGTACTACGAAAACTATGTTCATCTACTTATATCATAGTACTTTGATAATGCGTGCTATTTGCAGTGTAAGCTGAATCGCACTCTACAGCCAACGGAAGAAGCACTCACAGCAAGGTTTTGGAGTCAAGTGGCACCATTGGGTGATAGATGCGATTGAGACAATGAGGGAATGATGGAGGATGATGCAGAGGCTGACCCCGAGCCTCGGTCCACCCCCAATGGAAGTTCATCATCGAGTGCTGATGGCGACGGTAACCGGCCTGCGGTTCTAGGACGAAGGCCTTCCCTCTTTTACTCTATTATTCAATATATAGATGTTAAACTTGCTGAGTTACGAGCAAAAATAAAGAAAATAGATGGAAAGGTAGACTTGCTGCTGGAGTGGGCAGCCAGTAAAGGCTATGAAAGATATGTGAGTGGGCCGGAAGAGGGATACCCTCATAGCGATGTTGAAGGAAAAATTGACAGTGATGATGTTGATATGGCTGGAACTGAGGCCGCGTTTCAATCTGTCTACGCTAAGCCAGCGTCTCTACCACATGTTGAGGCCTCAGAATTGCAAAAAGTATGTGTTCCTATGATTAGTAGTTATGTTGCTTTCCAGTAATTATTTATGCCAACGACGATTCCAATGTTAACGTAATGTAAGATGTTATGTGCAGATATCGAGACCCCTCTCATAATGGACGGCGCAGGTAAGTGAATCAAAAAGTCTGTCTTATTGTCTGTTACTTTATGGCAAATCCTTTGACACTGATCTAATTGCAGCCTCATTTATAGGTGCTGATACTGATGATCTAAGGGCGGCCCAGGATGATGCAAATGCGGCAAATGGGTCACCTACGCAGCCGCAGAATGAGACGCCTGTTGCACAGCAACCGGTGCTAGCTGAAGGTGTGTTTACCGGGAAATAACAATCTGCTATAGGCTATATGAATTAATAGAGAACTTGATAATTGATTGAGAATTGTATTTTTTTGTTCCTTTTGAACCTGCTCTAGGTGAGCTCGTCGAAACTTAGTCGTATGCCATTGTCGTATGGAAGCCATAACAAAAAGCCATTGTACAAAGAGATTCTAGTACTGAACTACCACGCAGTAGGGGAAGTAGGAAGAAGGAACTGAAGCCAGTGTTGCTTCCCCCGTCGACAGATCCGACCAAGGAAAGAAAGACTGATGTATGCGCTTTCAATCGGTTAAGGGTGGTGGTTCCGGGCAAGGTGGCCCTCCTACATGAGTGGTTGGATAAAGCAGATGACATGTAATCTTTATGTGTGCGACATAAATTACGTAGCTTCCCCATCCAAAATATTTGTTTGAGAAGGCTAGTAATTAACTATACAGGGTACTCCGTATATGTAAGCATGTTGCCAATGGCGTGCAGAGCACTTGTCAAGCTGTCATTCTGTGACGCCTCTGCAAAATGATTTAGAGACATTCTTGACTTGAGCGGGTGGCTCTCGGATGACGTAAGTATAGTGTTTGGCCAATAGTTTGTTATGGATTTTCAGAGTTTCGTATTGCTGACCACGTCCCTTCCCTCTTTGACTAATTGTTTAGCACATAAATGAAGCCTTATACCTTGTGCGGAAGTGTGGTGCAGAGTACTCCCATCTGTTCCAAAAAGACGCCTGCATTTTAGACACTTATTTCATGCAAATACTGCGCGGTGCCTACGACAGTGCAACGGTGTCTCTGCCAACTTGGAAGAGGAGCGACAACACAAAGGCAAAGAAGAAGTTGATGTCAGCAAACTCCGATGCACGGCGCTGCAGTAGTATGTAGATGGCACGACACCAAAAGGTGGTAAAGCTTGGGCATCATGCAGATATTTATATGTCCCCTGCAACAATGACTCACACTGGTTTGTGGCAAAGGCTGATCTACACGAGCGGCGAATTGCAATATACGATAGCATGCCCAAGAAATTGCGTGTTCACCAGCTGGCTACCTACATCACACCGTTGGAGGTCGCTCTCCCAGTATTGATGCAAGCCGAGGAGAATGACACAATTGACACTGGCCAATTCCAACACCAAAAGTCCCTGGAGTTCCTATGCAAGGCAACGGGTAAGCATTTGTACTTATGAATTTTCCCTACCAACCCCAATTTCAATGTACATTATGTGGATCCCTATGCTACTATCTCCAAGAGCGACTGTGAAGTATTCACAATCAAGTTCATTGAGTGTCTTTACGGCATGCCTTTGTTTTTTACATGCACGCAACATTCCTCAAATTTTTGGTACGCCACTAACTTTTGTTGTAGGAGTGCTTTCGATACTTCGTTTTTTTTTTAAATGTGGAGGTAGGATTGATATGCAAGCAGGTGATGTCTGTACAGTATGTGATATGCAACAGTTAGTGTTGCTTTGTACATGTGGCAACATGAGTAATATGCATTGAGTTGATATTCGTAAAGTCCACGGTGTAGGAGAAACTCTGTAGAAATTTATGCAAACATTTTTACGAGGTGTGATAACTTGAATTTTTTGTTATTTGGTTTGTGAGAACTATAACAATTAGTCCCTTTTTTTAAGAAGACTAATTGATGGCAAAATGATGGATAATATGCAATCCGTCCTGGATTGCTTGGGCATCTGCACACAAATATCACTTGGTGGAGTTGTTATGCGGAAAGTGTGTTTATTCAAAATAAGTGACTACGTATTTAGAGGCCATATAAGCTAGGAGAGTTAACATACTTCGTGCCTTAACATGTGGGAAAACATCACTACTTTGGATCGCCCTCATTGGACCTATGCTGCTATAGTTCCATCTACATGGCACGAGCCCGTAACGGCCTAAATAAATTCGAATTCTTAAGAAATTTGATATTCATAACCAAGGACTGCAAGCCGGTGTACCGCGGGCCGAAAATCCACCATTTACCCCATCACTGCATCTATGCCATTATTGAGATTACTGTCACAGCATGGATCCGTTATGGTCTTAACGAAGTCGAAATTCCTAGAAACTTGACCGTCGTGACGACACCAAGTTTCCTTGCTTGTTTCCTTGCATGCTGTTATTATGATTGCCCAAGATGGCATGGATCCGTTATGGCCCTACGCTGGGTTAGAGACGTAGATCTTAGCCGGGTTCAGCCAGAAGGCCATGCCACTACAGAGAGGTGACACCCCCGGCCCCAAAATCCACCATTAAGCATGTCACTGCATACATGCCGTTAGAGTGCTCGTGTCACAGCATATATCCATTATGGCCTCAACAAAGTCGAAACGTCTTGACACTTGAAAGACATGATGAAATCATGTTCCCTTATGTATGCATGGTGTTTTACGAGAACTTGGATGAGCTAAAGGTGATTTATGGTCGTCACTTGCCGCGACACGGGACGAAACGCACTAATAGTAGTGTTCAACACTTTATATGAACGAAATGGCCCTACACTAGGTCAGAGGTGTAGATCTAAGTAGGGTTCAGCCAGAAGACCCTGCCACTACAGGAAGGTGAATCACCATCTCCAAAATCTACCATTTTCACTATTACTACACGCAGGCCGTTATACTGCTCCTATAACGGCATGTATCCATTATGGCTTCGATGAAGTCGAAACGTCTTGACACTTGAAAAACATGATGAAATCATGTTCCCTTGTGTATACATGGTGCTTTATAAAAATTTTGGATGAGCGAAAGGTGATTTGTGATCGTCACTTGCCGCGACACGAGACGCAACGCACTAGTAAGTAGTGTTTAACACTTTATAGATCGAAATGGCCCTACGTTGGGTTAGAGGCATGGATCGGAGTGGGGTTCAGCCGGAAGACCATGCCACTACAGGGAGGTGAACCCCCAGGCCCAAAATCCACCATTTTCGCTGTCATTGTATGCATGCCGTTATACTACTCCTATAACAACATGTATCCGTTATGGCCGTAACGAAGTCGAAACGTCTTGACACTTGAAAGACATGATGAAATCATGTTCCCTTGTATATACATGGTGTTTTACGAGAACTTGGATGAGTGAAAGGTGATTTGTGGTCATCACTTGCCGCGACACGGGACGCAACGCACTAATAAGTAGTGTTTAACACTTTATAAGAACGAAATGGCCCTACGCTGGGTCAGAGGCGTGGATCGAAGTGGAGTTCAGCCAGGAGGCCATGCTACTACAGAGAGGTGAACCTCTGGCCCCAAAGTCCACCATTTTCGCTGTCACTTCATGCATGCCGTTATATTGCTCCTGTAACGGCATGTATCTGTTTTGGCCGTAACGAAGTCGAAACGTCTTGACACTTGAAAGACATGATGAAATCATGTTCCCTTGTGTATACGTGGTGTTTTACAAGAACTTGGATGAGCAAAAGGTGATTTGTGGTCGTCACTTGCACCGACACGGGACGCAACTTACTAGTAGGTAGTGTTTAACACTTTATATGAACGAAATGGCCCTACGCTGGGTCAGAGGCGTGGATCTAAGTGCGGTTCAACTGGCAGGCCATGCTACTACAGAGAGATGAACCCCCAGCCTCAAAATCCACCATTTTCGCTGTCACTGTATGCATTCTGTTATACTACTCTTATAATGGCATTCATCAGCTATGTCTGTAACGATGCTGAAACTTCTTGATATCATGGTGAATTATAGGTAAAATACCAAGAAGGAGTCAATTTGGGAGAATAAGGATCATTTTAGCTCAAATTACAAAGTTCGGGGTCAAAATGAACAATTTCACGGTCGGCTAGAACTTAGATAAGTATCTCAGAAACAGTCGTTCGCTTCATAACTAAGTAAAGATGAAATAGGGTACAAAATACAAGCTTTGCTTCTCTTCAACACAACAAATTTTCCACCACATTACAAGGCAACCAACACGCATTTGGAAGTTTAAACCCGACCTATCCGATCTACTCGCTTCTTGAGAAACCCCCTATGTATTCTTCCAAAGTATTACTATCGATTGGAAGTCAACATGGTCATCCTGGCTGGAGAGACGTCATTGGGCTCGAGCGGCATGATAGGTAGATATGGCTCAACGTGCTTGTCAGCCCTACTCGACAAACAGGAGGTCAATTACGATGATACGATAAAAATACATTGGGCAAACAAATAAACTGACATGAACAATGTGATAGCTATAAATTCGTAAATAAAATGACAACTATAAGTGCCAGCTATGGTAGATAGATATGGCTCAACGTGCTTGTCAGTCCTGCTCGACAAACAGGAGGTCAATTACGATGATACGATAAAAATACGTTGGGCAAACAAATAAACTGACGTGAACAATGTGATGGCTATAAATTACTAAATAAAATGACAACCATAAGTGCCAGCTATGCAGAACTAACTAAATTGACCTCAGCTGCGCATGCTCACATGTACGACGATTATGGCCAACTGCCTTACACGCCTTGCAACGCCACACGGCCTACGATATGGCCTTCTCTCGAGCAGGCTTCAACCACTTGTTCCCTCCTTTACTTTTTACTGGTTGTGGATCACGTATGACAACTGCTAGTCGTCTTTCATCCTGAATGCTCAATTCTTGCTCGTTTATGGGGGCCGTTTTTGGGGTCGGGTATTGTCAAATGCTCTTCGTCAAAAATCCGCTCGAGCATAGAAGTGCCATCCTCCGTCAAAGCTGCTTTCTCAATTAGTTTGCGATACTTCTCGGCCAACCAACGGGAACACTCCACAGACCCATGGACCTAAGCTTGCCTCAGGGTGACACGAAACACGAGGTTTGACTTTGCCTCTTTTGTCCATCGACACAGTATGTACTTATCCGGTAACTCTTTAAACTGCCTGATCTGTATTGATAGTAAGCATAACAATTTATCTTATCCTACTATTGAAGTAAGTTTTTATATGTAACCTTGAGCCAAAAAAAGAAAAAAGAAAAAGAAAACACTAAATTGGTAAAATAACCTCAGTAGCATCCAATCTAGTACGTTTCTGCATGGAATTCCTTCATACTCAAACTTACGGCAACTAGACACCACATATTCAGTAACAAGGTCATATGTGACCTGTCACTTCTGATCGGGGACCTTCCCCGCATCATATGGGCTAACCTCATATATCTGAGCCTCATGTGTGCTACCTTTAAGTGAGCAGACGTACGATTAATAGCTATACAACTTCGCTAAAAATATCTTGAAATTAGCCTTTGTGTACCGGTCAACTATCTACCTTTCCATGAGATTGCGTGTAGTTGTCACAATTCTTTCGTTCACGTCAACGTGATTGGCCTGAAGCTCCAAATGTCTCTGCCTCTCTAGTGCTCTATTGAACCTTATGCAGAGATCATTCAGTGAACACCTAGGGCTCAAGTATCTCTTAAAAAATACATGAGTGCTCTCAAGCCGCTGCGAACTAGTAATTCCAGCAGAGAAATCACTTTTGAGAAAGGCCGGTACGCACCGCTCTCTCAGCTCGTACATATCACCCAACCATTTATTCTCTCCAAGTGGAGTGGTTGACATCAATTCGGCCCAACGGGTCTCAAACTCAACTGCTGACTCGGAGCTCCAAATGTAACCCCTCAACTTGCCAACATGCTCCCTATGTGCTACAAGACACAGTTTCTCTGGAAAACTTTGCTAAGATATGCCAGATACACAAGCGGTGAATTGTGCCTGGGAATACCTGTCTGACTGCCGCAGCTATGGCATTATCCTGATTAGTGATTATCATCTTCGGATGGAGATGTCCAGGCACACAATCTATAAAATTTTCAAATAGCCAGGCAAAGGAGTCTTTATTCTAATTAACGAGGACCCCAAGTCCGAACACTATAGTTTGCATATGGTTGTTAACGACAACAAATGGGCAAAACCACATCCCATATTTGTTCATATTGAAAGTGCTGTAAAAAACAATGACGTCCCCAAAACAAGCATATGCGTTGCGCGATCCGACATCAGCCTAGAAGCACTGTACTAGTTCATCCTTCCCTATAGTATCATAGGTGTAGTGTAAATTTTCATTCATCTGCTTTTCCGACTCGAAATGGTCTATCACTATTTCTGCATCATGGCCCGCAACTACTACCCGTACATCTCGTATATGGTTCCTTATATCTCTCTCAAGGCAACCAACTGACGATGGCCCCCCAGAGTCGACCTCTAAAAGTCTGCACATATCGGATGTGGACAAGTTTGCATCAGAAAACCGTTGACTAAGTGTCTTCTTTGCTGCTGAGACTTCCCGGTGCGATTGCAATAAGTGAACTTTCTTCCGTGTAGCAAGTGGATGGTTATGCGCTAGCAAAAATTCGCTGACTGACCACCCGTCTCCGTCTTTGTTTAGGCAGACTCCCATTCGCACTTGACATCCGGTTCTAATATCACCACGAGTCCCTTTCCTAGACCGTTCAACCATATGCTTGAACTTGTTCTACCACCGCATGTCTTCACGACGCTCTTCCGATCTCAGAAAAACGTTTTCCACGCGTATTCTTGTTGTGCATTCCTTTTGCAACTCCCAATTCGGACACTAAACCCCGCTTGCTGTGCATATTCGTTGTAGAACGAATATCCATCGTCCACCGATCAAAATTGCTGCCCAACCAACCTGTGGTACCACTGCTTATGGCACTTCCGGAACATATGGCGCATTATCTTTATTAGATTCCATTTCTACACAACAAATATATACGTATTAGTGACTCAATCAAAACACTAGGAAGTCAAAGTAATTATTTAATACCCTCTGGGCTCATTATCTCGTACTTTATGCAAACCGTGAACTTTTACACTTATAGTTACAAACCTATTTCTACCGGGTTCTTAACTTAGAACTCAAAGTGGATGCAAGAAGAATTATAAAAACAGTATAACTGTGCATGCCATATATACATTTAAGATAATTTAACCAAGATCGGAATGACTGACTTTGAGGGCCTTCTTCATATACAAATTTTAATGTCGATCTAGAACGCGTAATACCTCAAACTATAATTTAGCCCCACCGAGATCTAAACCAGTGCCTACACACATTCCATCACGAAAATCCTCCGATCTCGCTGCTGTGATTCTGTCACTAAGCGTGATGTGGACATTGTTTACGCCCTCCCGTCGTCACCTGTGACAAATACATGTATGACATGAAGCCATAACAACGTAATAAACATATGAGCATAAGGCTTCAAGATATATAAGGTGTCGTGAAGTTAGGAAGAATCACAATAAGATTCATTTAATGGCCAAAAGGAGAGTAGGCAACGCTCGACCAAAGTTAAGCAAAATTCAAGGACATTGTAACCGCCTATATTTTCCTTTAAACGTCATATTAAATAAAGAATTTACTACTGCATATTTTAATGGGTGGTTAGACTTATATATTGCTTATTTTTCAAATGAGATGGCTACAGACCAAATTTCAAGAGTGAAGTAACATTACATGAGTACTTGAGATTCAATAGGCGTTGGGTCATTTTGGAGATTCTATAAAGTATATTTGAAACATTTGTATGCACATATAAGAGTGAATTATTAGATTTATCAGTATTTACAATTGGGTATTTAGGTTCATCTTGTATATTTAATTTTACATGTTTCAACAAAAAAATGTTTTCGGAGATATATACACACACAGAGAGCACCAATTTGATTTTCAATTTCTAAGAGGACTAGTTTATGTAAAAATTGTTCATCTCGTGATTTCTCTAATTAATACTAATTTTGCTTATCCTTTTTGGAGTTCTATTAAGTTTTATTTTTTTATCAAATATACTAAAATAGGACTAAAAAATCACTCTTGCCATTTTGTTGGCCTCCAACCGATTTTGAAGCAAATTAAATGGAGTATTTCAAATACAAATTTGTTATCCTTTCAAGCCATGCCAATATTCCATTTATGTAGTACAAAAATTCAACCAAATGTTGCCCAAATCATGAAAACAAAATATTTATATCGACACAAGTATCAAATTCTAAATTATTCTAGTCAAATCATGCTAAAAGAAATCAAGGTTAGGCAGTCGAGTTGGAAGTGCTCAACGGTGAACACTTGAACAAAGCAAGTGAAATAATAAATAATAACAATAATAGTAGTAGTAGTAGCATCAGCATATCAATAGATTTCATCATCTTAGAAGTAACACGGTTTATAAAACATAAAGAATTTTTACAGTCCTAGAACCAATCCAACTTCTCTTCACATCTAGAGAAAGGAAAAATACAAAACATAAAGCATTTTGCAAATCTTGGAGAGAGGTATATATAGTATATGTAGAAGTCGAAAACAAAGAAAACACAGAGAAAATAAACTTCCGAACAAAATCATGAACATAATAAAATATGTTTGAAGTGCAGAGTAACTCTAAATAAATCTATTATTAGATACCTACATCTCATATAGATATGTAGGGCAGTAATTTTAATGTTAACAAATCAATTTGTTCATTCTAGCTTCCAATACTTCGAACTTCAATCTAGATGAATCATACTAATATATTAATAAGAAAGAGAGATTCAAGTGTCAACGATTTCATAAATTCCAAACCAATCATATTTGTTAAAAAGTAACCTGATTCATATTCCATTTTCATCCAAAAAGAATTTAGTTCAAGTAGATGTGAATTCCAATACTTGCTCATCCCATTAAAGTAACCCAATATATATGTATATTCACAATACTCAAAACAAGGACAAATGAGAACCATAGAGAATTTTTATTGAAGCTAAAATTAATTAAACATGTAGGTTATGCAACTCAAAGTTTAAGTATTATATTACATATTAATTGATCTTGTCTTAGTTCAATTTATCCATGGTTTTTTTTTAAAGAAAGATTTTATTTCATAAACGAAGAGTACAATGAACTCCGGGGAGGGTTAATGTCCCAGCCACACTAAACAGATTATACTAAGAGCAAAAAGACAACGAACAAAGAAAAAAGATCCAAAAGTAGAGGATCAACAGCAACAAACAGAGATAAAGACAGCAGGACAAAATCCCAACAAAGAAAAAAGATGTAGAGGCTCCATGATAATGCATCCAGCCACCATATAAAGAACTTCATTAGCACTTGGAAAATTTTCAACAAAAACTTCTAGAATCCATCATGAACATCACCACCAGAAAGCAGTAGAAAAAAGACCAGCAACTACCCGTACACCTAATCAAAGTAAATCTTTTATTATTATTATCGTTAGTGGATAGCTTGAACTTTTACTAGATATAGCAACAACGATGGAAATAACCACTTTTATTTTGTTCTTTTTGAAATTAGACACTTTTACCAACATCTTCAATAAAAGCATTCCCTGTATTACCAAACTTCATTATGGTATATGTAACAAAATATAGATGCTATCTAAGAGTGTTTCACAAAATAGCATTCTAGTTCTAGAAAAACTATTACAAGAATGGAAAAACTTTTACTGACATTAAATTCAATAGCATTCGTTAGAATGTCACAATAGAATTAAAAAAAAAAAAATAGAACACCATTATGGTTTTGAAGCTTACCTTTAAGGCTGCCAGATGGAGACGCCATTTCGCTCAAATCACCACCGGAAAATAACAAGAAAAGAACTGTCGAACGTTAATAAGTCGAGTAATACTCTCGAGCAGCAAGAATTAATGGAAAAAGAACGCAAAAAATCAAATTCTTAGACCCGAAGCTTACCCTTTTGCGGCTACTGGAGTGGAGAGCGCGAACTCGAGAGCTAGGTCGTCTCCTCCGCCATTCACCGGTGGCCTCCTCAGTCGGCCGAAAATTTTTTTGGTAGGGGAGTTGGTCAGAGTGTGAGAGTGTGAGAGAGAGAGGAGGGGACGGGTTGAGGAGGGAGGTGAAGGGTTCGTGGTTTGGGACAGAACTTAGGGATTCAAATTTTAGATGTTTGACTTTTTTTAACTTACCAAGTCATACCCACCACGTCAGTACCACCTCACCCTCCCATGGTGTAACCCTGCGCGACTCCTATAGGTGAACAAGACCGGGGCCTATTGGGTGAAAAAGAAATGATATATGCGGGTAAGGCTTCCCAGTTTACGGAAATGAGTGGATTTGGTTGATTTTTAATATGTCCCATCAAGAAGGAATATTGGGAGGCGAGAAGTGCCGATAAGAATGGTAACAGGGCGGGTATACCTTTCTCCGCTCCTGTCCTGTTAAGGAAACTTAGTCTCGTACCCGCTCCATACCCAAATCAGCTACGAGGTGAGAGAGATTTAGAGCGGGTACGAGAAAAAAACTCATTACCCGTCCCGTTAAGAAAGTACTAAAATAACTTTAAAAAATAGAAACTACACAAAAAACCATCTAAAATATCATACGTCAAGCCCAAATTATCAATGTCATTCAATAACAAGTCAAAATTCAAACCGTTAAACATTCAACGACATTGACACATCAAATTTAAAGTTATTTTAAAGAAACTCAAATTTTGAATTATGTATTAAAGTTAGCTAAAAATTTAATATAAATTGGGCAAAGTGGTCGAGGCTCATTAGTTTAACTTTGGGTATAAGGGTTCGAATCCTCACGAGTCCTTCTCTTATACCAATTTTTTTTATAATTAAGAAAAGTGGTATTGAGTATTGGTTCAGGGCGGCCAATACCCGTTCCTGACCAGATAAGAATTCGGGATGAAGAATTTCACTCCGTACCCGTCTCAATACTTAACGGAGTGGTATCTACAGGTGTCGGGTTTCGATATAAAATTGTCATTCCTAAGTGCAAGCGTGTTGATTAAGCTTTAAATAAATACGGTACAATTGTATTTTAATGGTGCTCCAATAATTCATTATTACCTTTGAATTTCGCATGGGGTCAGATAATAAAAGGAATATTTGTCACTCCCTTATCTTCTTTTTCCGAGTTTCGCATCATCCATGGCCCAATCCTTTTTACGAGCACCCTAATAAAGAATTCTCGTCCATGCGTTGCACGGGGAGAATAACAGCAATAAGAAAATTCAATATTAACATGTACTTAATTTCAATCAAACATATATTAAATGCAATAAAAGTAACATATAGTTAATTTAACAGTCACATTTAGCTCCTATTTAATACAATGTAATATAATATGTTAATAGTGTCATACGATGCGTTATATGGTGTAAGATCATTTTCAAAATAAAATAAGGGTAATTTACAGCTACCGTTCCCAACCTTTCAACTTTTAATAGATTACGTCTCCAACCTTTAATTCTACTTTTGGGGTCCCCAACTTTCCCAAAATTCCCAATCAGGTCCCTCTGGACGGAAACCATCCAATTTAGATGTTGGTCAACACTTAGACCAAGGATAACTTTGGTAAGATACAAAAAATGAATATTTTAATTTAAAAAATAAAAATAAATTAAAAGATCCCCTCCACCCGACTTGGCTGCCAGAAATGGCAGCATTTCCAGCAGCTAAAGGGCTGCCCGAAATGGCAGTAGATGAGGGGGGAGAGTCTCCTCCGGCTGCCATTTCCGACAGCCCCTCTGTGCTTGCTGTATAGCAAGCACGAGAGGCAAATCGTAGACCACACTAGAGCCTGACATAGAACCAGCAGCTCGAGCAAACACATGAGCAACATGGTTCACAAACCGTCTAACACATGAGAACTCAATGCCAGAGAGTTCTATAGCTAAGAGCTTACAATCCTCTAAAACCAAACCAAAAGGGGACAAGTTAGAAGCGGTGGAATGGAGGGCTTCAAAAAAGTCAGTGCGTCTATTGCCATGACCTAAGTGCATGTACTATACAATTTAATGAAAATGATGGTACGTAACTATTTTACTTATTATATTATTTTTGGTTTTCTAACGGAATGTGATTTTTCTAATATTTATACACAAACTTATCACAAATGAATTATATCTAAAGGATCCTATGATTGATATAGATGAAGATGATGGTAGTGATGGGAATGGGAGTGGAAAAGAAACTATAAATGATACAAATAATGAAAATGCTGATTTTAGCATGACTCAAACACCATCATAGGTATAATGTGAGAGAATTGAAAAGTACATGTCCGATACGCCAGCTTGGATGTGATCTAATCCGTGTTGATATTGATCTGTTATTCTTAAAATATGACTTCTAATGTGGATTGTTTTCTTGAATTGGTTTATTGATTTCTTTTCTAGCGTGTGGAGCTAATAGATGTTAGTATAGCATTTATTCTTATAGTTCTTAAACATTTTTGAATTCTTGTTTTGGTTGGTGTTTGGATCGCATAACAATGTTTTTATTAGTAAACAAATATTTATTGGTTTTATTTTCACTTGTATAGTGATATACTTAATTACAAAATTATAGTAGAATTGACACTAATAGCAATTATTCATGCTATATTTGTCAAAAATAATTCAATGGGTTGATCAAAATTGACCCGTCGATTTGACCGCCGAGTCATTGGTTGAGCCAGTGAACCAATGACCCAGGTCTTAGGCCAGTTCAATATCCGAGCCGGGTCTGATAACTATATATATATAAGGCTCAATAAAACCTAGAAAAAGAATAAAATTTGTGCACTAAGTTTACCATAAAGAGAATTCTAAATAAAATAGGAAAAATACCGAAATTCTCGCAAAACAAACCATGCGGCCGCATAAGGGATGTATATGGCCATATTGATCTTCAAAATTCTTTTTGCTCTCTGAAAATGGGCCACATGGGGTCGCATGCGACATATTCATACGGCCACACATTTTGAACATTCTCTGTTTTCGGCCGTACACTTCATGAATTTTTTTCTTCTTGTGCCTTCAACTTTCCATCGCGTTCTTTTTAGTCCCCAAACTTCATAATTCATGCAAAGTTGATCCAAACTCGTTCTTTTTCACTTCTTCTTGAATTTTAACCTACAATTTACCAAATTAAACATAAATACGAATTTTTAAATGCAATATTACATAATTAACAACAATATAGAGAGATTAAACATCACAAATAAATACTTATCAAATCTCCCTGTGGTTTTGTAACAAAACTTTCATCATATGTGGCGTGTATGGATGCACACTACATGTACTTTAAATACACGTGACATTCATAAAATTCACTTAGTGTGCATCCATACACACGTTACTGGATGAGAAGTTTTGTTACAAAACCCATGAAAGGTTTTTAAAAATTTTCCTATTATTTTAATATATTATTACATGACCATGAAGAAACTTAAAATATTGACTCTAGGGCCAATCCTAGAAGCTAATTAAATGCATGAAAAACAACTATAGGTTTTCTTTTCTCAGTTAACTTGTCTATTTTCATTGTTTTCACAGAGTTCATATTGAAAGTAAAGATATACGATGGCGAATTTCTCAAATTATATAAAGATTTGCCTCAAACGAAAAAAATCTCGAAAAAAATATCAACTGAGAGATAAGCAATGGCGTAGCTAGCTGATAATCAAAAAAGTCACTTATATAAATATTAATTTTTTAAAAGATTACACCGAGTCAATTGCATTGCAAAAAGTGCTTAACTACTCCGTCTCTTCATTTTGTAATGTGCATCTTGGTTTTGATATTGTTCAAATGAGCAATTGCATCACTTGCCAATTTTTTAGCTAACAAATCCAATTAGTACTTCATATCTACAATATTTCTCAACAACCTAATAGCAAATTGCAAATAAAATACTTTTTAAAGCGCCTTCACAAACAAAATCAGTAACCAAGTTATTCAACCGTTCATGTTTTAACACCTTTTTGATTTCATTCTGATTACTATCTACTTACACAGTCAAATTTTTAGCTTCTCCCTTTAATTTCAGGAAAAATTTCACTTGCACAAGTCTTAAAAGACTAAACCTAATTTCAAAATCCATAGTTCCTTCTTTAATTTCTTTAATTTCACTTCCTTTAATTCCATATTTAAGTTCTTTCTCAGTAAAAATTTCGCTTGGACAAGTGACAAGTCTAAAAAGACTAAAACTAATTCTAAATTGAAAGAAAATGTGTTAAAATTTCAAAGAATCAAGAATATGTAGCAGTCGGCTCCCAATGAACGAACTCAGGTGTTTTGGCCACCACAACGAAGAGATGGAGAATGAAAACTTTTCTTTGCTGGTTTGAAATCTTGATTGTGGTTCGAATTGGATTTAGAGATTTTTGTCCTAATTGTAAAATTCAAATGGGAATCTAGAAGGAGACAGAAAGTGACCGAGTTCACATCATGATTCAAAATAAGTAGGTTGGGAATCGGGTAATAGACTAGTAGGATGATTAGTTTATTAGGCTATATGGGGTTTGGCCTTCTCCCTTTTGGGTTTCCCCTACCCTGAGCCCAAAACATTTTCCCCCGAGCCCAAACACAAATCCCCAAGTCCAAAGCTTAATTTTTTATTTTTTATGTTTACCTAAATATGGGCCGATACAGGGGTGGGCTGCACCCCAGTATGGCCCTCCCCTGCCTCCGCCCATGGAGATAAGACTGAAAAGAGAAACATATGAGAACTAAGGCATCGTCATTGGTTTGCCTCCCTCTCGAATCATCACTCAATCCACCTCGATTCTTCGACCAAAACCACCATATTAATCATGAAAAAGAAGACATCTTTCCATTTTGTACCATTTATATATAATAGATCAGGGCTCCAAACTTGAAGCCTGATCTGTTTTAATAGCCAGATCGTTCCGTTTTGAGCATTGAAGATGAATTTTTTCCTAGTAAACTTGATTCCTACCACTGTTTCCTCTCGGTCTCTCAACTCCCCCCACTTCATAGATCAATGCCACCCTAAGTGAAAACCAATGGAATTTTGTACACATTTGGTCGTCTTCTTTGATCTTTGGCTGGAGCTTCCCACTTCCCCCTTATTGCCGGCTCTCCCATGTTACTTTGTAAATGGAAAAAAGAGCCTAATTTTTTTTTTGGTCAAAATTTTTGTTCTGATTGGTGGTGGGGTAGGATGAGCAGTTATTGCGAAAAATTTCTTTTTTAGTTTTTTTATTATTTTTACTATTTAAAAAAACTATTATATTTTTATTTAAAGAGTAGGGGTATAAATGTTATTTTTATAGGATTATGGACGTTATATGTGAATTTATGAAAGATTGAAAATTCACAACATTGGGAAAAAAAGAACAAGGAGCTAGTTGATACAAAGTGTAACGATTGAGGATCATTTGTTAATTTATCCTAAAATTAATCAATTAATTAGTTACCAATAGTGAGGAGATCATTAAAAAGGAACATTTTGTTTTGTCTTTTTTTTTTTTTTTCTTTTGCCTCCATCCTATCCGGAAAGACTGATAACCTATTGTACACCATCTGTTTTGGAGGTTGAGCTTGCCCCCTCCATAACTTGGTGTTCCTTTCCCTCCAAATACTCCAAGCAAGCACACATATTTTCACTTATTTAAGAGCTTTTTTTTTTTTTTGAGCTTTATGTTTTGGAGATTTATATTTATAGGAGAAGGTGTAGTGGGAATATAAAGAAAAATTATTAAGAGGTGAAAATTTGATTTTCTTGTAAAGAATACGTGATTAGTATTTTGATTCAATAAAAATTTTGTTTTATGTAAAATTTCAAATTAAATGATAGTAGTTTTTGTATGTCTCATATGTTCAAACGGCTGTGATTCCGTTATGGGCCTTCTTCAAGCCCAATGCGCTACAAACACACACGTAACCCATCCCCTCTCGAGCCACTCTGCATAAAGTAAGAGGGCAGCGTTTAGCCATTTTCAAAGTTTCTCTCTCCCTAAACCTCTCTGCTTCAATTTGAAGCTGTCTTTTTAATTCCAATTTTTCACCCTTCCCTCGCCCCCGTCTCTCTATATATACTCACAGACGCAGACACCTACGCTCTCTAAATATATATTTGGTACTGTACAGCTGCTCTTTAGGGTTTTGGATAAGTGGTTTTTGCTGGGTTTAAATCGTGTTTGGTGATCTCGCCATGGCGGCAGAGAAGCTACGGGACTTGAGTCAGCCAATTGACGTTGCTTTGCTCGATGCCACAGTGGCGGCTTTCTATGGCACCGGATCTAAAGAGGAGGTCTGAAACTATTTTTGTTTTTGTTTTCTCTCATATTCACGTTTAATTTACTTGTTTCCCTATCAACATTTAATTTTTCTTTTTTACTTTTTCTGGGTGCGGGAAGTCTTGAGATATGGAGAATGAGAAGTTATTTAGAATGAGAAGTTATTTAGTTTAATTGCTAGAGTTTTTGATTGAGCATGAAGTGTTGAGAAAGAAGCTACGGTTTCTGCCCTGCTGAATTAATTTATCTGCGAGGACTGGTTACTATCTCTTTGACGAATGGAGTTTTAACTGGTCTATTGGTGGCCGGTAGCTTGTTCATATCATAAAAACCTAAAGGCTGTTGGAAACCATGAATTCTGCCACATACACTTAGTTCTGGAGGATATCTTAATTCTTTTTTAAGGATGGAGAGAGTATTATTTAGCATAATTCTCTTAGAACTATATCTTGTGGGGATCTAGAAAAGTAGAAAGGCAAACTATTCTGCAACCTTCACCCAACTTCTTTGCTACCACACTGAAGGTGACGTAACTTTTGAAACCTTTGATTTTGCTCTGCGCATGTGCATTGAGTTGTACATGTGTTAGAAGATATTTATGGAGCTTCGCGGGATATTTAGTGATTTCTGCAATGCTGGCAAGTTTTTTTGAAAGTTGTTGTTTACCTTTGAAATCTGTTAAATGAAGATAAAGATGGTCTATGCTCTGTTTTTGCAATTCTAGCTTGTGGTTAGGGGGTAGAAGATCTGATTGAAATGGAGAATCCTTCTTAATGAGAATGTTTAACATCTAGAATTATATGGTATTCTTCCAGTTGGATGGTTCACTGTTAACTTGGAAACAGCTGAGACGCACATATGTTGCTGGGAAAGAACCTATATTATGGTAACTTGTTACGCGTGGCTCAATGTGCCTTCTAGTTACCCATGTTAAGCCAATCCAATCATAAAATGGTAATTGTATAATATGCGACAAGTGAGCTCCTAAAATGGGAAATTTGCTTGTTGAATTTTCTTTTTCAAAGGTATATATAATATCATGAAACTAATAATAATTTAAGCTAAATTACTATCAAGTTACCTGCATAGCCCATCACATGGTAATAAGTCCTTTTCAGTGTTTTTTCATAATTCAGGCATGTTATAATCCTAAATTAAGGCATACCTTTTCTAAGCTCTGGAAACATTAGAACTTTGGGCAAGAAACAAAAACTGGACCAACCTTAAATTAAGATTCACAGATGGCAACAATTGTCACATGTGTCAGGTGTGCATAACATCAAGTGTGGAATTATGATGTGTCATCATGTGGTTTCATGAGTGAAATTAACCAATGAAGAGCTATCT
Source organism: Nyctanthes arbor-tristis (assembly GCA_963692815.1). NCBI lineage: Eukaryota > Viridiplantae > Streptophyta > Magnoliopsida > Lamiales > Oleaceae > Nyctanthes > Nyctanthes arbor-tristis. Next base: position 27,260 of record CAVNYN010282199.1, read on the forward strand.
TATGGTTCAAAGACATATAAGGAAAGTTAAAATCTGTAGAGGTGAATCTTGCATCTTCTTTGCGGCGTTTAGAAACTTCATTTGATGTTCTGTGAATGTAATTGTTGACATGATCCTGCTGAATTTAGACGGATTATTAACTGCTCTTGATGGGTCTAGCTGAATGTCATTATAGCAGTGGTTCCATATTCATGTCTCTGTGCTAATGGATAAATCTAAGGGAGGATATTTTGGATTTAGATGATCAGGCCATGATTTATATATATCTAAGTAAGTTCCCAAAAGCATTGCATTTCAAGAATGTGTTTGGAATGTGGCAAGCAGGCAGAAACCAAAAACAGTGTATTTCTTGTGAACGTCAATGAGATGGAACCTCGCATCAAATTTAACAAAGAAAATGATACATTTTATCTCTAATATATTGGGTCCAAGTGTTTGCTTGACTTCTTTTATTTTTGAGAAGTGTGGGCTCTGGACTTAGGGATCATGACTTTGGTCACATCCTGTGTTCCAACTTATCATGTTCAAGAAATCTGCTTTTGTGCTTTTGTGGTCTTTTCACTCGTCCTGAATTCTTATTTCCAAATTCATTGTTAATAAGTGGGCACATGTACTTGTAACTCATTGTTTACTTATATTTTTCTTATCCTTAATAGCACGATGTATACTTAGTTAATGACTGATTTCTTTTTAAAATGAAGTAGTGTCTAAATTTGCTTGTAAGTAGGAGATCCCGCCAGAAAGAAGGAAAGCTATCCATTTACTGTTAGGCTACAGAAATTTTAGCGATGAACTTTATGTCAATGTTAGAACTGACTTTTTCTTCATTTCCGTTGTGCTACTTTTGATACAGAGAGCTGCGGCAGACCATATCTTGCGAGATTTGCAAAACAATCCAGAGATGTGGCTACAAGTGGTTCACATTCTATCAAATACGCAAAACTTGAACACTAAATATTTTGCTTTGCAGGTAAGTTTTAGTCATGATATTTGTGTGTAGTTTATTGCATTTGTATGGTGGACTTGATTTTTACTTAATTATCACTTGTATTTATCTTGTTCTTGTTTCTTGTGCATGTGCCTCATTTGTATCGGAAATTATTTGGTTGTTTTATCTTTGATGCCTTTGTACTAAAAGCTTATATATGACACAATTGTGGCGCAAGTTGGAACCAGATTCCTCCCTTTACGCATCAGATTCAGCACACTAGATATGAAAGCTGGCGAACTCGATGTATAAGTTCCATGCTAAGTCTTGAAATAGGTCTTTGGAAGAGAACACCTCTCTTGCTGATGGGTTTAAGTGTATTTTTGGATGTTAATGGCCACGTACAATTTCCAATTTGAATTTTGTAGTTGAGTTTTTTTTTTTTTTATTATATGATATTGTATCATCATGGCTGTTAGGGAGATGGGAGGGGAGGGGTAGGTGTGGTTCGAACCCGGGACGTCCCACCTGGAACGTGAGCATCTAAACCACTGCAGCACTTTTTTGAATCACCTTATTTGCTTGCATTTTGATACTGCTATCAAGAACATAATTGTGTTTTTTGCCTGAACCACCTTATTTGCTTGCATTTTGATATTGCTATCAAGAACATAATTGTGTTTTTTGCCTTACTATCCATAGAGCTTGTTTTGGACGCGTTGACTAGGGAAAAAAAGAACTTTGTCAGTAAATGTGCCTGGTCAATGTAGTTTTTACTATTTTTATCTACCAGATTGTAACTACTTTTGGAGCTGACTCTTGGTATCATAAATTAATTTAAGATAATAGAAATTCAATTAAAATTTCATGATTTAGCATTCAGCTGTCTAAAGTTGGTAAAGATTCTTCAAAGCACCAATCTTAGGCGTTGTGATAATTGACAAAATCAGAGAAGCCTGTCTATGACATCCATTTTATTATGTTATTTAGCAACAGTGATAGTAGGAATCTCTTGCTGAGTTTCCACCTACAGGTTCTAGAAGGTGTTGTCAAGTACAGATGGAATGCCTTACCTGTAGAACAAAGAGATGGCATGAAAAACTATATTTCAGATGTTATAGTTAAGGTAATTAATCCATGCCATTTGGGGCGGATGTTAGTGGCATTTGCTTCCTGTATATCTGAGTTGAGGTTTATAACCAATACTTTTATTATTTCATTTGTTGATATTAGTTATCAAGTGATGAGATGTCTTTCCGGCGGGAGAGGCTGTACGTCAACAAACTAAATATTATATTAGTTCAGGTAATACTATGTAATCATTCAGTTGTTTATATGTGCATATGTTACGTGTTTTTAAAGAACCCTTGCATTTCTTTTTTATGCTATCTTACTTGTGTTCATCTCTTCGAATGCAGATATTGAAGCATGAGTGGCCGTCCAGGTGGCGAAGCTTCATACCTGACTTAGTGGCAGCTGCCAAAACGAGTGAAACCATTTGTGAGAATTGCATGGCTATATTGAAAGTAAGTAGACACGCCTGCTCTCCATGATTTTCTTGATTAAGTTCATTACCTTGACTTGAGATTTTACTCAGCTTTTAAGTGAAGAGGTCTTTGACTTCTCAAGAGGTGAAATGACTCAACAGAAGATTAAAGAGTTAAAACAGTCATTAAACAGGTAAACACGTGCTATAAGGTTTTCTCAAGGGCCACATCTTTGAGTGAATGGTTGACATCTAAGATCTCTTTTGATGGATACAACCCGACTCCTGTCTAATGCTCTGAATTTATTGTCTATTTACAGTGAGTTTCAGCTTATTCATGAGTTATGCCTGTACGTATTATCAGCATCTCAAAGAGCTGAGCTTATCAGGGCTACGCTGTCAACATTACATGCTTTTCTCTCTTGGATTCCTCTGGGCTATATTTTTGAATCACCTCTGGTCTATATCTCGTCCTTTCATCTTGTTACTTGTTTAGACGAAGGAATGAAGTTGTGATTTTTTATTTTTTGTTATTTTATTTTATTTTATTTTATTTTTTTGATCTTGAATTTGGAGATAATTGATGTTTCTATCCTAATGCCTGTTTGACAGCTTGAAACACTCCTCAAAATCTTTCCCTTGCCTGCTTATCGCAACCTCACTCTTCAATGCCTGACGGAGGTATATTTGTCCTCCTCATGTGGGTATTTTTTGAATAATCACAAGATTGATGCTGATTGCGCTTGCTGCTACTCAAACAGGTTGCTGCCTTAAGTATTGAGGATTTTTACAGCATGCAATATGTGAAGATGTATAAATATTCATGGTGCAATTGCAGGTAGTGAAGATCAATGCAATATTTAGCTAGTCATTTTTTTGAAACGCCATAAATATTCATTTGGGTTTGATAAATTCTTTTTGGAATTTTTAAATCTGAGTTGTAAAATGCTTGTTGCGGCATCTGTGCGATCATCACATTGATGGGTTTTTGTTGGAGGATTCCTCAGATGACTTCTGTGCACACTATTAGTTGTTTCATGATACTGTGTAACAAATTAAATTTTGCTTTAATTTACATGGAGTTTATGCTGATTTCTGACATACTTTTCATTGGCCTTTAAGACTATTCTCCCACCGAGCACGAATTTTCCAGAGGCTTATGCAAATGGGAATAGCGAGGAGCAGGTAACCCTATGATCATTATGAAATCATTTTTACTTTTCACAGTTTCTATAATTTTTCTTGAGAGTTACACACCCGTCTTTTATTTGTCCAGGCATTTATACAGAACTTGGCATTGTTTTTCACGTCGTTTTTTAAGGTAATATTTCCCCACTTGCACATTAACTTGACTTCAGTATACAGCAAAAGTCACCAGATTTAGAGCTTGTTCCTGGGAGCTTGATGGTAAAGAGTTTTGAATTTATAGGAGAATGTGTGGTGGTAATGTAAAGAAAGATCATTGGGAAATGTGAAATTTTGTATTTTGTGGAGAATATGTGGTGGTTATTGATTTGATAAAGCTTTAAAGGACGAGCTCTTATTTTTCGCATGTTAGTTATGAAAATGTAATAGTGACAGTTGCATGGCATTGTATGACCAAAGCGAATCTTTAATGATATTAACATATTGACCAAAGTGCATAATAATAAATGAACTCGTTTTGTTTGATTTTCTGGATTCCCTTCAGACATATGCTATAGTCCCTTTGTTGGTGGGAAACACTTGAATCTTTTTTCTGGAGTTGAGTTATGATGGTTGGTACATCTTGTAATGCAGTGGCAATGGTTGCAGAAACGTGGAATGATGTATATAATTAGCTTTGTAATGTGGCACTTGGATAAGGCGTTGCAAGTCTCATTCAAGGGAACTAGTTGGCCTAACCTATATGAATAAGACACTTTTAGTTTAGGAAATCTTACTTGATTCTGCACTCTATTGCTAATGTATCTACACGACGCTCTTCCGATCTCTCAGTTATCATAGAAGACTGAGTTTTTTTGTCATCTAGTTGAACTCATTCTTACTTAAACTACTGTATTGTGTTATTTAACAAATTAGGGGATTGATGGCTGGATGTGGCCTAACTTTTTATGTTTCTTTTCTGATGGATATTCTTTTTCTGGGTGCAGTCTCATATACAAATATTAGAATCCACACCAGAGAACATTAATATGCTGTTAATGGGTCTTGAGTATCTCATTAATATCTCATATGTGGATGATAATGAAGTTTTTAAGGTAGGATCCACCTTAGAATTCCTTAAGTGGATTTCATTTTGTTAATTCTTGATAAACATTGATATAATTTGGCAGGTGTGCTTGGACTATTGGAACTCATTAGTTTTGGAGTTGTTTGAAGCTCACCACAATATGGACATTCCTGCAGCAACTGTGAATATGATGGGACTGCAGGTTGCTTATTGTCCTGTCTTATCTTATCAAATGGTTTTATTAGAAAATTTGAGAAATGCTAGATAAATAGCTCTAATTCATGTGGGGTCTTTAGAGAAGAAGCATACAATTATGTAACGTTAACCAAATTGATTGTTCTAAGAAGTTAATTAATTTAGTGAGGCTTCTTTTTGGTGATTACGGTAATGGAACCTAGATTAACTTCAAGTGGATAATTAGAGCTTGCCAGTTTCTGTTACTTTTTTAAAATTATGTGTGTAATGACTAAGCTTCTTGGGAATTTGGCAATCAATATTGTTTCTGGAAGTGTTCATAAACAGATGGAAATTTTTTATGTATGGATAAAAATCACTCTCTCAACCCAGGGAAATAAGTAATTAGGGGATGAAACACATTTTTTTTTTAAATTTACTTTTAATTTTTTGGCCTTAATTTCCCTCATCTGTTGAGCGCTTAGGAACGCTTGGTTTTGTATAAGCAGATGTCTATGCTACCGGGCATTTTTGATGGACCCGGTTCACAGCTCTTGCAGAGACGGCAACTTTATGCAGCTCCAATGTCAAAGTTGCGATTACTGATGATATGTCGTATGGCAAAGCCAGAAGAAGTTCTCATTGTGGAAGATGAAAATGGAAATATTGTTCGTGAAACTATGAAAGACAATGATGTCCTTGTGCAGTATAAGGTTGTGAATCTTACCCAAAATGGCCTCAGAACCATTTTGCATATTTACTATTTCAGTCAATTGATAATGTGCTTTGATCTGGTCAATCAACCTGTCTTCCTGGGTTGTGTTTTAAGTAAAACGAAATGAAATAAAACTAATCTGTGACAGTGTGAGAAATACTTGAACTTGCTTGGCCTTTGTTTTGTGAGAAAGGCTTTGTAATCTACAAATCTTTACTAGTGTTTCCATTGCCTTTTAGTGTAGAGTAAGGAGCTGGACACACGTTGCATTAAGTTCCATTTTGAGTCGAGACAAATTTTTCTTACAACATTAAACACTTGCAGTTTGTCAAGTTCTTATGTGCAAATAATATGATTTTCCAAGCTCGTCGATGTGCGGTTTTTGATGTCACATCATGATGCCATATTATTGTTAGATCCTTTTTGGCACACTTTTCATTTGACAGAAATTAAGTTACACCCATACCGTCCCACGGGATATCCTTTTAGTTATGTTTGATAGATCTTATTCTTTCCTTATCCTCTAATTGTATTTCTTATTTTTCTTATTGTTATTCATCCTTTTGGCATCTGAAATCTATAGGTGATGAAAGAAACGCTGATCTACTTGGCACATCTTGATCATGAAGATGCTGAAAAGCAGGTACACCTTAAAAGCAAGCCTCTTTCGCCTCAAATGCATTTAAATTAGCTTGCAAATATGCGTGTATGATGTATCATCAACCATGAAGTAGAATTTGGACCTAACATGTTATCTGAGTATTGTCTTTAATGCTTGTCAAATACCAGATTTGGCAAGTTTTCGGTGTAAACTGTAAAGCTTTATCTTTTACCTGAACATCATCGTCTGATTTTTTAAAGGTAAATAAACATAATAAGCTTGTAGACTAATCCTGCTAGAATAAAACAATTTTTATCTTTTAGGACCGACCTATGTTTGTTCAAGGGTCGTTTCATGCATTGTGTTAGGTATCTAGGAAAAACCATCCTGGCTTCAAAAGGTACACCGCTTTAATATACGTACTTTGGGCTATTTTACTGTGTTTTCCTGGATTTCAACATCTAGTTTTGCTGGTCACAGGTTGCCATTATTTTTCCTGGTCGGTTGCTTCTTGTTAGCAGATTATCAAGCTATTAATTTGCCTGTGATCTTTTTTTTTTTTTAATATGGACTGCTGGAAGTTGTTTTCAACACATCTTCAGTTGCTTAACAAAAGGCTCCAATGCAATTTTTTTTACACAAACAAATTTTTTTGGATTTGAATTTAACTTTGCATGTAAGAAGTCACTGTTTTGGAAAATCAAATTGGTGGACCATTAAATTGGACGGTATCTCTAATGGGGGCATGCTATCTTGGAATCTCTACAAGACTAACTGTATTATTTCATCACCTCTGTGTTATTGGTGGCTAATCATTCGTATATCCTCCTGATATATTGTTTCATCACCTTCCATCTTTACTATTGGTGGCTAATAACTCGTATTTATGATTTTTCCTTCCGTTGGATGCTTCTTAACTTTGTTAATATTGATTACCTACTAGAATTATGGGATGTTTATTGGTTGTGTCCCTTGATATGTCTACAATTTATGCTATTAAATTTATGGAAATGGTTGCAGATGTTGAATAAATTAAGCAAACAACTTAACGGAGAGGATTGGACCTGGAATAACCTTAATACACTGTGTTGGGCAATTGGATCCATATCTGGTTCAATGGCGGAGGAGCAGGTAGGCTTATGTGTGTTTTCATTTTATTCTCTTCACATGCTGCCCTGTGTGTACTGTACTTCCGGTGGCTATATAATTATCTTTATTTCTTTCAAAAAATCGCTAAGATTTAAGTAACTTTCTACCTATTGCAGGAAAACAGATTCCTAGTTATGGTGATTCGTGATCTTTTGAACCTTTGTGAAATCACGAAAGGGAAAGACAACAAAGCTGTCATTGCTAGTAATATAATGTGAGAATCACAGTATTAAAATTATTGCTATGTTGATCTCTTAGTGTGCCTGTACTAGTCTGTGGCAGAGGGTACTCGAATCAGATCAGCATTGTAGTGCCTTCTGTGCTGTGGAAGTGATCCCCACAGATAGTTAAAATATTATTTATCAATTATTTGTTTGAAATTTAATCCCTTTTGAGATACCAGGTATGTTGTTGGGCAGTACCCAAGATTTCTGAGGGCCCATTGGAAGTTCCTGAAAACTGTAGTTAATAAGTTGTTTGAGTTCATGCACGAAACACATCCTGGAGTTCAGGTTAATTCTTATACTTCTCTAAATTATTATTTATCTGGACATTTTCAATTGTATCTGTTTGTCATTCAGTTGACCTGTCGTCTAATGAAAATAATGCTCTCAGGAATTTGTCCTGTTCATTCGTTATATACTCTTTTATCTGATATTAAATTTATCTTTTCCCCCCTTTTTTGTTTATTTTAAGGACATGGCTTGTGATACATTCTTGAAAATTGTTCAGAAGTGCAAGCGAAAATTTGTTCTTGTACAGGTTAGGCTGGATCGGATATTTCCAGAACAATGCCTCTTTTATTATTATTATTATTATTATTATTATTATTATTATTATTGAAAAAGTTAGTTAGGAAGATAGCACATTGAAGTTACGGATGAGCAAATTGAGGGCTGCCATTATTGATTTCAGGTTGGTGAAAATGAACCATTCGTTTCGGAACTGCTAACGATTCTTCCAGCAACTATTGCAGATCTTGAGCCTCACCAGATACACTCGTTTTATGAATCTGTAAGTCTGCTCTGTTTTGGAATATTGTTGATCCCGTTGAAATACTTGACTTGGGTTCTCATGGCATTGATTTTTCTAGAATCAATTTTATTTCAGCATTTATTCTCAACTGTACATTCTTTAAAAGATATTTTCTTATTATCTTACTCTACTTCTTTTAAAAAAGGATCACTCATCATAAAATCAATTTTCAAAAGGTTAAAACATTCACCCTTTAATATTTTCTCCATATAAGTTAAATTCTTAACCAATTGTTATCTATTAGCACTCTTAATGGGCGCTAGCTTTCTTTTTAGGTTGGCCACATGATTCAAGCGGAATCTGACCCTCATAGAAGGGATGAATATCTGCAGAGATTGATGGCTCTTCCCAATCAGGCAAGATTGCTAATCATCTGTTTATTCTTAAAACCTGCTTTAGCTATGTCAGTTTCCGCCTTCTTACTTTGCTGGCTCTTATATGATGATAAGCTATGTTCGGTGCAGAAATGGGCTGAAATTATTGGAGATCGGACGTCAGAGTGTGGATTTCTTGAAAGATCCAGATGTTATTCGGGCAGTTCTAAATATTTTGCAGGTAGTTTGCCTGAGGAAGCACTGGTTTAAATTCTTTTGAGAAAGCATTGGTTTAAATATGTATTGTAAATTTGGATCAGCATTCTTTGACTTAAAAATACTTAGATCTGCACGACGCTCTTCCGATCTGTCAAATATTGTCTTGACGCATTATTTGCCATGCTTGGATGTGTAAAAAGTGTATGTGCCCAATACGAGAGCATGTTTATAAGATGTTCTCTTATATTTATGCTGCTTTTATGATGGTTTAAGTGTAATAGACATTTATTACTAGATGTTCATTCTCTTGCCTTCTGTGCATCTGAATGTAATTTTTTCATAATGTCCTTTATGCATGACAGACAAATACAAGTACTGCCAGTTCTCTTGGAACCTATTTTTTGCCTCAGATTTCTCTGATTTTTTTGGACATGCTTAATGTGTACAGGTATGGAAAAAATTCACATGTTCTTGCAATTGTCGTACTCACTAACATTATTTTACATTTTGTCCACACTTCACACCGGTGGTGATTTACGCTTTATGTTGAACAGAATGTACAGTGAGCTTATATCTACAAGTATCGCACAAGGCGGCCCGTATGCATCAAGAACATCCATTGTGAAGCTTCTACGGTGAGTGCAAATTTTGGAGCCTTGTTTCTGCAATGCAACTATGCAACTCAGTTGACAATTGTGCCTAATCTGAACAGCTCTGTTAAGAGGGAAACACTAAAGCTTATTGAGACATTTTTAGACAAAGCTGAAGATCAGCCTCATATTGGAAAGCAGTTTGTGCCGCCAATGATGGACCCTGTGTTAGGTGACTATGCTCGGAATTTGCCTGATGCAAGAGAGTCTGAAGTTCTTTCTCTTTTTGCCACTATAATAAACAAGTAGGCTACTCATTATCTTTATGTACTAGTCTTGTATGTGTTGCTGATAATTTTTCTCTGAGAATGCCCGCTAGGAAGCTTAGATTTGTACTTGTTTTCTTTATGATTTTTTTGCTTTAAGCAACGTAATCAGTAACTAGATGAACTGGTATGTCCATTTATTTGGTTTTTTTCTAACTTTGCACACTATCAGAGCCTAGAATGTCGGGTGCCAATGCTTACTGTTTCATTTATTTTTGCCAAGGGTCGCTATCAGGCTGTGCAATTAATTTCTTTGTGCTTTTGTTACTTGGCTAGATACAAGGGGACAATGATCGAGGATGTTCCACGCGTATTTGAAGCTGTTTTCCAATGCACTTTGGAGGTTGGTGAATTTCGTAACGTTTCCTGTACCAGATTATGGTAGTGTTGTAGAAAAATTGATTGATTCTTTTACTGTCTGGATACAAAATTGACTCTGCATGCTTATTCAAACATGCAAATCTACAGATGGACTTAATTAAACATGCACAAGATTCATGTTTCATGTTTGTACACCATACTTCTATCTCTTGTATTCCATATGAGTTCCAAAAGTCAAAGACTATGATAAAAGTTATAAAGATATTTTGATCTGTGCTTGTCTTGTAACAGGCTAGAATATTTCTGATTTTATATCTTTCCACCTTGTGGTCTAAATAGTCCCAGTAAGGCACCCTTTCTGTGTGAAATTGCTTTTCCGTCATCTGGAGCTTGCTCTGTGCTGCTCACTCATGAGTAGGAACTTGTCTCTGGTTCTTCATCTCCATGTAAAGAGAAACTTACTGGCACGGATCCATGAGTAGGAGCTGACCCAGATGACCAAAATGATTCTTGAAAGATCGGTACTATAAGCTATAAGAATAAAATGTCTAGCAATAATGGAACAAACAATTATCATGTTGCGATAGTGGTTTCATGCTTTGGAGTTTCATAAGTTATGGAAGTCTGGCTCAGGGTAATTTTTTTATGTGGCATCTGTTTGTATCTCTCTTTGTTTGACTTTCTGGCTTATGTCACTTCAGATGATCACGAAGAACTTCGAAGATTATCCTGAGCACCGACTGAAGTTTTTCTCATTACTCCGTGCTATTGCTACACACTGTTTTCCTGCTCTGATCCAGTTGTCTAGTGAGGTTTGTGTTATTTCCTACCTGGAATACCTTTGAATCTGTTCAGTTGTGGGACTTAGGCTCAAAGTTCGAAAAGGCTGAAATATGCCTCAAGGCGTTTTTCCTTGATGAGGCAAGGCGTACGCCTCGAGGCGATTGAGTCGTAAGCCTCTTGGCAAACCGATAAAAATAAGTTTGAACATTGTAAAACAAATAACTTATTTCAGGAAAAGCAAAATAAATTGATCAAAATTCTAGTACGTACATCATCACATGTTATTGTAAACAATCTCGTAGTTAACAGAACATGAGTAGCTGACAAGAAAAAAGGTAACATGCCTCTTGAATATCGATATTTCTGGTCGAAACATGGCAACTTGTTGGAGAAGAAATAATAGAAAAACAAGAAGATATATCTATATGATGCGAACTTTCTTGCTTCCAAATTCCAACTTATTGGGTTGAATTTTTGAATTGTTAAACAAAAATAAATAAATAAATAAAACAATCAAAATAGGATGACAATTTAAAGGCTTACGCCTCTTGAGCCTTGAGGCGCAACCATAGAAGGCGTAAGCCGCTGAGGAAATTGCCTCAGAGTAGTGCCTTAAGGCACTAGACAACCGCCTCAGGCCCGGCCGGGCCTCCGCCTCGCCTTTTTAAACTACGCTTAGGCTCAAACTATGTTGATTTAATTTGTTGTTGGACTTGGGCTCAGGTTATTTTAATGTTTTACATTTCTCATGCCTGCATATGATTTCTGATTTTCTATTTGCTTTTGATTAGCAAGTAAAGCTTGTTATGGACTCCATTATCTGGGCTTTCCGGCATACTGAAAGGAACATTGCTGAAACTGGACTTAACCTTCAACTAGAGATGCTGAAAAACTTTCAGGTGTGTAGTGGATATTCATAACTTTCCCCCACTTTCATATCGACTAATTCCAAGTGAGTCCTTACTTTCTTTGTTGCTTTTCAGGCTTCTGAGTTCTGCAACCAGTTCTACAAGACCTACTATTTGACAATCGAGCAAGAAATTTTTGCTGTTTTGACGGACACCTTCCATAAGCCCGGTTTTAAATTGCACGTATTGGTGCTGCAGCATTTGTTCTGTCTGGTAACATTTTTAATTGTTCATAATTTTTATTTTGTATGTATGTATGTTCCTTGTTTGTCTTTTCCAAACAGGCTAGTTAACTGCAGTTCTGATGAAACAGGTGGAATCTGGTGTCTTGACTGAGCCTTTGTGGGATGTTGCTGCAGTTCCTTACCCTTATCCAAACAATGCAATGTTTGTGCGTGAGTACACCATTAAACTGTTGAGTTCGTCATTCCCCAACATGACTGCAGCCGAGGTATGTTAAAATTTGAATAACTGTATTCTTGTACAGGTATAATGTGGCGCTATTACATTTTACTAATTTGTGGTTTCTTTTTAGGTCACCCAATTTGTTAATGAACTTTTTGAGTCGGGAGCTGACCTTTCCAAATTCAAGAACCACATACGGGTCTTTCTCGTGCAATCAAAAGAATTTTCGGCTCAGGTTGATTATTGCAGCTTCTATTTCCTTTCATATTGCCTTATAATAAGACTTTTCTGTTTTCTTGCTTGGCTTTTGGCAATGTCTTGGAGAATTGCGAGTAACTAAAATTCTGCCTTTACGGCTTTTTCTTTGAATACTCTGGATAACTTTTGAGTTTTATCTTTTATCGGGATGATCTAAATTTTTGAGTAATTAATTAAGATGACACCACTGACAGGAGAAATTGCTCCTGAAAATGCAAGTGTTTTAGTATTGTGGATGCTTATGACATGTTCTAGTCAGGAGGATTAAATAGCAGTTGTTTTTAAGGATGTGAAAACTCTCACACAGTATAATGTTTGCTGGATTTGGCACTACGAAAAATTAGGCTAGATAGTTGAAATGCGGTCTCTTATATTTATCCAGTACAATCTCTGATGCACCATGCCAACTGTGCAGTCATTGCTTGTTTACTAAAGATGTATATGAGTAGTATTCAAGAAAGAAGTAAATGCAGAATATTGTATTCTCCAGCCATGGCCATGGCCATGGCCATGGCATCTGAACGAGTCAGAATGTCATCTTGATTTCAATCTAAATTCATTATGCAGGACAATAAAGATCTGTATGCTGAGGAAGCTGCAGCTCAGAGAGAGAGGGAGCGACAGAGGATGCTTTCAATTCCAGGACTCATTGCACCCAACGAGATCCAAGATGAGATGGTGGACTCATAAGCATTTGAGAATTGTGAGCCCGAGACTAATTTTTTGAATTTTTAACTCTGGAATAGGTCTGGGCACCTGTGAATCCATAATCATACAATTTCAATTTTTCCTTGTGTATTTCCTCTCCATCTTATCTAGTTTGCCGAGTTTCTCTTTTGATCGTTTGGTGATTGGTGGAGGTGTCCAGGCACGTGGGTTTTGGTTATGAAGAAGCCATGATCTGGTTGTAGAGTAATTAGATCTTAACGTAGGGTTACAGCATGTCACTATATGGATCGTTGAGTCTTGTGTGACTGTATTGCAGGTACTAATTTTAGACTCTTTGAAGAAACATTTTAGGTGCTTATCGGGTATTTGGAATAGGCCGATGAATTGTATACAAAGTTTGGATGCAGACACGGTTTTTGTCTAGGCATTGGTACCAGTCCTGTTTTTGTATTCTGGGATATTCTTTTAGTGATAAATTTATATTTATATTTGACGGCGTTTGTCTCCAATTTAGCTATATTTCTTTAATCCTAAAGAACCATCTGGGGCGGGAGAAAACTATTATTGTATGATTGGTTATCGTCAATCAATTTTTAAAATGAGTGGGAAAAATTTCAGTACGTATAAATATATGGGATTTGCAATAGCTTTTGTTCCATATACTGGGGATGGAAATCTACACAATTTATTAATACGAAATTATTACCATTTTATGGAATTTCGGGGAAAGAAACTTGTGTGTGAGGTGGAGATTGAGTTATGCGGAAATTAGTTGTCTGGTGCAAGGCTTTGACTCTCGACATGTCGTAAGGTTTCATGTCTACTAGGAAGTTGAAGCAAATACCAATTTCAAATTCAGACACTGATTGATGAATTCAGGGTAAACACCACCCATTTCCCGGGGGTGGGAGGGAGGGAAGGATCAAGGAAATGTTTGATGTAGAAAATGGTTTAATCGGAGCGCCAAGAAGATTGAAGGGCATTTCCGATGTCATTGGAGTTGTTCCCCGCTTTCCGGATATAACAACATTGGTGTCGAACCCAAAAACCTTCAAGGACGCGACTTTGTTGTTGCCGGATTTGAAGCCAGATGATTTGTGTTTGCTCCTACATTGGTATTAATAATTGTTGTCTAAACAACATTTCAAGTTTATTTTGTTGCAACTGTTCCAACTCTAACACCTGATTTATGCTTTTAATGTGTTTGGAATGGAATGAATTAAAAAATAAATAAAAAAAAAAAAAAAACAATAGCATAGCGGTTTTGTTGGCACACTATTGTGTTGCATTAATATGAGCTCATTTACTTATGTGGACTAATAATAAATTTATGAACATAATCACCAACGAAATTTCTAACGACCTTATATGCCTAACTACTAGTAGTGGAATCGGTAATGTCAAATTACCAGCCTCAAGGAATCTCCTTGGCTCATTTTATCCGCTGACCCCTCTTCATCATGTCAATGCACGTTGTTTGTCTAAATGGTGTGTGCGCCCTCTCTCTCTCTCTCTCTCTCTCTCTCTCTCTCTCTCTAACAGCAAACAGAAAGAAGAAATGCAATACTTCTCACCTACTGGCTTGAGACTATTATTTTTCTTCTCTTCTCTTTTATTTTCTGACAAAATGAAGAGTTCATTGAGGTGAAAATTAGTGAAAGTAAACTTTGCTTACAATTGTAGAAAAAAATTGGCAATAATATATAACTATGCAAGAATGTTAAGGTACTAAGGACTAATGTAGAGATAGATTATAAAGACCTAACAAGTCATCAATAGAAGCGCAGCTATTTAATTTTAATGGATTTTATATTTTAGAGAAGAGACTCGTCAATGGTAATAGTATCATTACCAAATAGTATTTCAACATTTTCTTCTTCTTATTACTAGTTTTTTTGCACCCGTGTGTTGCACGAAGAAATTTTACTTGCAAAGTAAAAAGTAAGAAATATGTTGAACGTTTAAAATAACAAAGTAAATTGTACTCGTATAGGATAACATCGAAAAAAAATATTGCACAAACACAGAAAGTAATAAAAATCATTTTCTTACTTAAAAAGCTCTCAACTGTTTTATTTTTTGCTCCACACCCTTATCACATATTTTTATGAAGGTACTATGATATACAACTACCCATGACTTGATCCGGGCTTTTTAAAGAATTGTCTCACATGCAAGAGAGATTATCCATGGATTCATCAAATTCGCCCGTGCGGTGCATAAAACTTTTCCCTTAAAACCAGAGATGGGGAAAATGGGTTGTTGTTAGGGTTGTACTCGACCTTCTTAGGATGACACTTCACAATTTCATCGTACCTAGCGTTTGAGTATTTAGGAGTGGTGGCATCCATCGGCATTTCTAGATTACAATAAATGTTAGCAATCAATAGGAGCCTGATCGAATTGATAACAAACAAATAAATCCGCTATTATCACTACTGACTAACCTTGTTGCAGCAGCACATCAATTGCTTCATACCAAAAGTGAAG
Source organism: Nyctanthes arbor-tristis (assembly GCA_963692815.1). Taxonomy (NCBI): domain Eukaryota; kingdom Viridiplantae; phylum Streptophyta; class Magnoliopsida; order Lamiales; family Oleaceae; genus Nyctanthes; species Nyctanthes arbor-tristis. The sequence goes on from CAVNYN010282199.1 coordinate 42,843, forward strand.
GCAAGCAAAGCATGCTCATGGTTCTGGTTGTCCATGGAAATACCAGCTTCAAAATGAAATGAAAATTATCCACACAGATTACTTGTTAAACTGAATTGATAATAGGGGAATTTCTAGCAAAGTATGCTTCTTGGGCAAATATATATTTCCAAAGAATAGTCGTATTGCAAAATGCATTTTAAGGCGGACAAAACACACACTTATACACATGACATTCTAAAGTATGATAAGTGATGTTGCATCTATATTCCTCCTTTCCTCCTCTAATATTAATAGTGCCTCCACAAAGGCATTTGTATAATAGGAACTAACCTTAAAGCTTTTTTCTTCCCTAAACATACTTTTGCAAGTCAAAAAAGAGAAAGGAAAAAAAAAAAAAAGAAAAGAAAGGAAAGATTGTCAGAAGGCCGTAGAGAAATGCAAATGTAATTTTGGATTTTCCAACCAACTTATTAAAAAGGTTGTAAAGAAATAAGATGAAAGAGCATAGAGTGTAACACAAGTCTTCTTCATATTTAAATAGTTATTGGAGATTTTCATTTAAGAATTCATAGAACATTAAAAAGGAAAGAATGGAAAACAACATTTCAAAGCTGACAATGATACAAATAAATTTAAAATGTGCAATGAATACCACTAGAACTAAACCCAAATATAATGTGCAATGCCATTCATGATCTTGATTGTAACATCCCATCAGTGAAGCTAAAAATGCACAACATTTGCTTAAACTTTCATGCTAGAATAAGTAGATATATATCTTCAACTCAATCTCATTTTTCATTCAAAGGTGAGTTGGTAAACATATATAGAAAATATGCGATCCATGTACTTTCCACCTAAATACATGATGTTGACACCTCCTTTAGCACTTATTTTCTGAGCTGCACTACTATGTTGCACTTTATGTGTTGAACTACCTATTCCAAACTTTCTCAAGAAAATGATGGATAGATATATTTCTTTTAGTTCTTTTTCGTTTGGATGAAACTATTTCATGCACATTTGTTTTAGGTATGTAAGAACTAATAATATGCCCTCTAACATTTATCACTGATCGCCTTTAACATGCAGTTAATATACATATATAGAATAGACTGGATGGGCAAAAAACAAAAAATGTGGCTTGGTTTCTACTTTCTGTTCAACTATCAACGAAAATGCACCATAGTATGGTTACACACTCAATGTCATATATGTTGAAAATAGTGTAACCATGCATTCACTTATAGGAAAATAAATGATCTGTTGAAATATTTAGACTATTCCCTGTCCTAGTAATATATAAGAGTAAAAATCTCTTGCTTTTCAACACCTTCAGATAGTGTACCAATATGGTGACAAAGAGATAAAAGGAGATGAGGAGAAGAAAAGAAAGAATCAGTTTATCTTTTTACTTTTTATTAAATGTTTTTTCCAGGTATTCCATGATGATTAGTACACAATGAAAAAAAAAATTATTCACAAATTTGATTATCAACTTGAGGATACTAAAATTTACCTAAAGTGAAGAAATGGGAATTTGGAAAAGAGAAAAGTGTAGGCTGGTAATGTTGCTTCTCGATTTTTCTTTTCAACTTTCTGTCTTGCCAAACTGAAAACAAAAAGAAAGAGCTCAATACAAAGATGTTAGAATAACTCTGGAATTCTTTCAACACAAATATACACAATAGACCGCACCAAATTACTCATCCACCAAAAAAGAACTAGGAAAAACAGAAGAAGAGAAGAAGCAGATACCCGAGGCCAATTGCGCTCAGCCACAATCCACGACAATTGCACCAATTGAACGCCAAGACCAACACGAGCTCTTCTCTGTCAAATCTCACCGATATCTCTTTAGTTCAATTGGTTTCAATTTGTTGGATTTGGTAGCAGAGAAGCAGCCTTCTCTCAGATCTCTCTCTCTCTCTCTCTCTCTCTCCATTTACTCTATAAAAGCCCACACCCCCATCTCGAGTCTCTATTCGATTCTCTGCCATACTTCTTGGCAATTGAAAAGATATCTTTAATCATTGCAAAACTTTTATTGATTTCTTGTTAGTGGCTAGAAATTTTCCTCTCAATCTCTGATCTCTTTTTGTCCCCTGCTCTCAGTTCTCCATTCTCTCTTTCAACTATTAGTGTCCCAAGAGTGCTAATGTGGGAAGAGGGTGGTTCTCAATGGAGGCGGAAAAATACTCTTGGGAAGCGGGTAGTTCAATAGGACTACTAATTGCTTGAAAAGTGTGGGAAAACGTGTGAAAAACTGAACAATCCAAAAAACAATATCAATTAACTATTTGGGGGGGGGGAGTTGGGGTAGTTACTCCTTTTATAATGTATGCTTGTAACTACCTAAACACTGTAGTGGAGAAAAAAATAAGGATATATATATATACACACACCACATAAATAAGGGGAAATTACATAGTTGGCAAAAAAAAAAAGTAAAAGAAAAAAAATAAAATAGAAAGGAAGATTCCAAAATATTTTTGGATGGGAAAAAGATTTCAAATCCCAACCCCTTTTTATATGTAGAGAGAAGAGATAGAGATTATTATAAGTGAGATAACAAAAATAACTGTCAATCAACCATTCATTAAAAAAATCCTCAGCTCCCCACTACTAACCACACAATTCTGGTTTCACCCTCCACTACTAAAATCCCATCGCTCCAAAACTGCCACCCACTCCACATTACAACAAAATCATATATTTCTCTATTAATTTAATAATAATAATACCATGATATGATATGATAATTCACAGTTTCATCGGCTTACGCCTCTCTAGATTCTTTCCATTTTTCTCACAATAACCTGTAAATTTTACCCATATCAGGAAACATACACCAATTATTACACGAAGAAATCATGTCTTCGTGCCAGAATTTGACAAGGCTTATTGGTCCGAGATCTCCTGTTATCCTTAGGAAAAACTCTTTTTTCTTTGCTAGAAATCTTCGTGGTTCTGTCAAATTCCGCTGCGTTTTTGATCAAATAGCCCCCAAGTTTGCCGTTTCCTCGTCTATAAGTTCCGTTCTTACTTCTGGCAACGTGATCGCTGCAGCGGCCGCTGCCGGGTCCGCTCCTGTTCATGGAGCGGTGACGTCAGCAATTACCCAAGTGGCGGTCACGGCGGTGGCTATTGCATCCGGGGCTTGCCTTTCCACTAAGGTCGACTTTTTGTGGCCTAAAGTGGATGAGCAACCCGGTGAGCTTGTTTCCTGTCCCCCCCCCCGTCTTTACTAATATACCATCATCATCATCATCATCATCATCATCATCATCATCATCATCATCATCATCATCATCTTCTTCTTCCGTGTTAGGGTGAGCTTTACTGGGACATGAAAATGGATTAATAATGAGTGAATAATGAATTTTAAGTATTTTTCTTTCAGATAGAAAGGGAGGCCGAATTTTATAGCTTTCTGTTTTGTAAGCGATGTTACAGGGGCAAGGCAACTGGCAATCCAATTATCTACCTTTGTATTTTTCCGAAGCAAACATTTTCTGCCTTTTTTCTTTTCGCTACTGATTTATTGGGAGTAGAATTTTATATATATGATAAAAGAAAATATGATGTTTTCTGGAAGTATACCTTTTGCCCAGAGCAGTAAAATCCATTCTTGGAAGTTGCTTAAAGCTGGGCGTACATGCTAATTTGCTATCATCAATTATGTGAAGGGAAGTAGTAATAGGAAAAACAGGATAGCAGCGACTAGCATGTTTACATTAATACTTTGCATTCATACAACTGAAATATTCAGAGTGTATATACTCCATTGTGGATTAAAAGATTCCTATCTTTTGATATTTACAGATAAACACACACAATTGGTTCTTTATTTGGTGGGTATAGTGAGCTCGGTGGCTTTTGCTGAACAGCAAAAAGTTGCTGAATTTACTTAATATGGATTTCCGTTCTTTATCTTCTCAACTTGGAAAACGTATTTATGGACCATACTGCAATTTGTTGTTCACCTCTGTAAGTTGTATACGAGTGATAGAGAGAGAAAATTTACTGCAGGATCTGTCGTACTAGATGGTGTGGACGTCACAGGATACCCGATATTCAATCATGAAAAGGTTTACCATCTCTGCTTGCACCTACCTGATAATCTGTATTCAATGTGATCACTACTGTAATGCCACTAAGATTCTAAATTTGTGAAGGCAGGTGCAAAAGGCAATTGCATTTGCAAGGAAAGCTCACCATGGTCAGTTAAGGAAGACAGGAGATCCCTACTTGTCACATTGTATTCACACGGGAAAAATTATAGCTGTGTTAGTTCCATCAAATGGTAAAAAGGTATGAAACACATGTTACATGATTTCTATGTGATATACCTTAATGCTGCAATTATTGTTTCAGTATTGTAAATGAGCAATTTTAGCCAAGCTTAATGGTTATTTATAAGCCAAAGTGTTATAAAGGTCAAAGACTCAAAGATGTTTGAGCACTTTTTGAGGTTACTTTTCTGGGGATGTTATCAAAAGCAAGCCTTCAATTAATTCCCATAGAACTATTTTTATTTTACCTTTATGCTCTGCTGACACTATGAATCTGCAAATGGAAATGGATGTAAGTTTGTACTGTGTCTTCTGATTGACAGAAGCAAAGAGGCAATTTATCTTATAAAACACAAGAGTAAATACGGCATGATATGAGTTAGTGGTTTCCACAAGCTTCTTGTCGTCTGTCTGTATTACTCCCTTCTGAAAACTATATATTATTGCATTTTTTATTCCCATCTATTAATCTGTGAATTTGTGAATGCTTTTTGCACAGGCTATTGATACAGTAGTTGCTGGAATCCTCCATGATGTGGTTGATGACACACCAGAAAGTTTGGATAGTGTAGAAAGAGAGTTTGATGCTGATGTTGCAAAATTGGTAGCTGGAGTTTCCAAACTGAGTTACATAAATCAGGTACATTGTATAATAGAGTATGAAACAATATTAATGCCTACAAACTTTTCTGAGGTCATACTTTCAACGGTGAGCTCGATATGTCTCATTTGTCAGGTGGAGGGTCCCTAGTTAGAAATAGCAAAACTTTTGATCTAGACTTAGGAGTTCTCTTGCCAATATACATGTGATAAATTGACTAGACTTAGGAGTTCTTTTTAATGTGGATACCATGAATTTATGCACTGGATTCCCTGCTGCTTTTCAGTTCATGTTATGTACTAATTAGGCATTGAGTGGATACCTTTTCTACAGTTGTTACGGAGGCACCGCAGAATGAATGTGAGTCAAGCGGCACTCAGCAATGAAGAGGTAAGCATTCAAGTCAATATTATGTTGATCAATCAACTTCAGTTTGTACTATAGATGATCTGCCCTACGGGGCGGGATTAAACTTTTGGTTCCAAAATGAGAGCAGTGGAAGCTGGGTTAATATATTGTTGTCTTTCAACAAGAGTTTAGCACGAGAAATATAATGTTAAAATGACCAATTGTGTAATGTTGTATGGACCAGACTTGACTCTGTTTATTATTATAAGTAAATTTGGATAACTGAATACAGTATTAGTGTCCTGTAATAAAATCAGAGCGAAGCAATTTGCAGCTCAAGAAATTCAGAGAGCTTGAAGTTAAAGGGATAAGAAGGATATTAAAGAGGAAAAGAAACCAGGAATGAACTTGTGCTTTCTATTTTTTCCATTTGAATTGGTAGAATGAACTTTTTATCTACTTGTTTCATTTGGTCAGTAGTTTTAAATTATTTTAATTATCGATTTAGATAGGCCTTCAACCTGTTTGATTTTTCTATTTTGAGGGGAACACTTATATTTAAGTTGATATGAAACGTGGAAACGGATAACTAAATATTGGACAGCTACTTATGTTATTTATGCTGAATGTTTGTAGTTTTCTATAACGTCTTGTAATGTCACCTTTCTCTTAGGCAAATAATGTGCGTGTGATGCTGCTGGGCATGGTTGACAATCCACATGTCGTTCTTATCAAGCTTGCAGATCGTCTTCATAATATGAGAACAATGTGCGGGTGGCTGGTTTTGTAATATAAACTATGAATTAGAATTCATAAGTTTTATTTTACATTTGCTTTTTTCCTTCTTTTTAGTTCTCTTGTTACAAGTTTCTCCTTATTGCCTCAGATGGTTAACTTTAGCCTTTCAACTGTGTTGGAAATCCGACAGTAAGGCAGCCCTGTTTTACACAATTTAGTTATTTGCCCTTTTACAGATATGCGCTCCCATCTGCCAAAGCTCAAGTTGTGGCAGAAGAGACATTAGCTATTTGGTGCTCACTTGCTTCCAGACTAGGTTTGTGGGCTCTAAAAGCTGAACTTGAAGACCTTTGCTTTGCCGTTCTTCAGGTGTGGCATTCTTTGTTTTTAAAATTGAAAGATATGCTGGAAGAAAGACTTACGATAGATAGATGCTTGCCGAATCGTCACTTGCTAGTAATTGCTGTTTTATGCATCCTATATGCAGCCCAAAATTTTTCGGCAACTTCGAGCTGACCTTGCTTCCATGTGGAGCCCCACCAATAAAGCAAGCCATCTGAGAAGAATATCTGCGAAGTCCAGTGCCATTGAGCAATATCATGAACTTGAACAACCGCTAGAAATGGAGGACGAAAACTTAAGCATGAAGGTAAAAATATAATGAGTAACCTATTTGCTTAAGAGTTCTCAGTTTTAAATAGTTATAGTCATAATTTTAAAGTAAATGAAACCAATTGCAAATACAAGCATATATTATTCTGTTTTTCGATCTCCACAGCCACGTGAAAGTTTTCTGTACGTTCAAAGGTGAATATATTTTAGTTCTTTGGTTCCCTGATCTCACCCCAAATTTATGTCTTCACTCTGTCTGCTGGTGACATTTGATTGTGACATTTTCATCAGCATGGTGCAGGATTGATTTATTCCAGATCGTTTTCTCAATCTGCAGGTTCTTCTGCAAGCTGTACTTCCATTTGATCTCTTATTAGATAGAAAAAAGCGTGCAACTTTCTTTAAAACTCATGAAATGTGCTCGGAAATGCCAAAAAAGCCAAAGGTCGTGAGGGATGCTGGCATTGCTTTAGCATCACTTGTTGTTTGTGAGGAAGCACTTGAGCGGGAATTATTTATATCAACATCGTATGTTCTGACTGTCCATTACCATAACTGAATCTTTCTGATTAAAAAGCATGTCAGGCGGATGCTAGTTTTATAACTTTCCACCATATGTGTGCAGTTATATTCCTGGAATGGAAGTCACTTTATCTGGACGCTTGAAAAGTCTGTACAGCATCTATAGCAAGGTACAGATGGATTTTTAATATGTGCATAAATGATGATTTACTGAGATGCTATAAAAAAAAGGTCTCTGAAATCAAGTCTGTTTAACCATTATAGCTCTCGTCTCTGCTCTTGGCAAGATTTTTTAAGGTTTTATTGACAAAACCATCCGCATTAGATGAAATATTTGTTTCAATTTTGCCATGATATTTGAATACTTGGGATGCAGCTCACACTTAATAGAACTTTGTCATTTGATTGGGATGATATGACAATGTTAGCTTATTTTTGCAACGATACCTGAGACCTAATATTGGAAGGTTTTAGGTCAAGATTTTTTTTCAAAGAAATTGCACCATGCTGCTTATTATCAATGGATCTCTTCTGTTATGAAAATTGCTATTTTTTGGTGATATTTTTATTCTTTGGATCATCGCAACTTAAATTCTATAGATGAAAAGAAAAGATGTTGGCATCAGCAACGTATATGATGCCCGTGCACTGAGGGTCATTGTTGGAGATAAGAACGGGACTTTGCATGGACAGGCAGTTCAGTGTTGTTACAATCTCCTTAATATTATACACCGGTAAATGAATTAAGATTTAGTTTATGTCTCTCTTTGCGTTTCATGTAGTTGAATTATAATTTGGGTCAACGGTGGTACCAACTGGCTGATGTTTGATGTTACTGTTTGCAGACTTTGGACGCCCATTGATGGTGAATTTGATGATTACATTGTTAACCCAAAACCAAGTGGCTACCAGGTCAAAATATTTTCATTAGTCTTCCACTCTTGTTTTCTGTTTCTACTCAAATCTTTTGATGTACCTTCTGACTTGTCTGCCAATTTCGCCTTTTTGAATCTCAGTCACTGCACACTGCAGTACAAGGTCCTGACAACTCTCCTTTAGAAGTTCAAATACGAACGCAGGTATATCTACAACCCGTCAAGATTGAACTAGTGTTGAAAATTACACATTTTTGTATATTAATTAATATTACTAATAACGACAATCTTGAACTTACAGAAGATGCATGAATATGCCGAGCATGGACTTGCTGCACACTGGCTTTACAAGGAAACTGAGAATCTATTGCCCACCAATAGCAGTGTAGTTGATGCTGGAATACAGGTTTCATCAGATCTCTCAAATGATATGGAAGATCAAGGTTCTGCCGAGAACGATCTTTTCATAAAATATAATGCACTGAAAGCTGGACATCCGGTTCTTAGAGTAGAAGCAGGTCACTTGCTCGCTGCTGTTATAGTCAGGTAATGAATCACCAATTTATCCACTCTGATATAATTTTTACCTTGGCTGAGTTGTGAATACAAGTGTGATTATTCAGAGTTGAGAATGATGGAAGAGATTTGCTCGTTGCTGTAAGCTTTGGACTGGCGGCTTCCGAGGCAGTAGCTGACAGACGATCTTCTTGCCAAATAAAAAGATGGGAAGTTTATGCAAGCTTATATAAAAAGGTACTAGCAGTTATTGACTTTCTCGTTTAGTGAACAGAAGGTTTAAGAATTAACAAGAAGGAAGCTATATTGAAATAGAAGTTTGTTTGTTTTGAGCAGTGCGAAGTCTAAAAAGAAATATTTTATTTCGGCTATTCTTTGAAAACTTTTGTGATTGTAGATAAACTAAGTACCTGCGCGAATTGAAATTGTAAATGTAGAATGAAACGTCTTAAGAAAAACGAGTAACTGAAAGAATGGATCTGGATATGTTGTAGCTTGCAGTTAGCAAGAATCTTGTAAATGGATTTTTAAGTATAGAAATGAAAGAATAAAAAACACACATATGCTCTGATAGAACCTTTTATCTTGAATAGTTCAATCTTTTTCTTTACAAACAAGTGGTGAAAAAGTAAAGGCATTCAGCATTCTATTTCATTATATAGAAGTGATGAAAATATTGAAATATGATATATAGAACATGGTGCCCACTGTTTAATGGCTATGATTTGGTTTTGAAAACCTAGGTGTAACTTCAGATTCTTTTGGACTTAACAGTCCTTTTTTTAAGAAGCCAGTTTTGTTCTTTTCCCCAGGTATTGTTTCTCTCTTTACCATAGGCCAAATGATGTGAACCAATTTCCTTTTTTTCCATTTCACTTATTTTATGAGTAAACATATCTATTTTATGAGTAAACTTATCTATTAACTAATTATTTATTATTATTATTACTACTATTATTATTATTTTTGGCTGTGTGTGTGTGGTTTGGTGAATGAAATACATAAGAGAAGAATCGGTTTTGCTTACATTACATTCTTTCAGGTGATAGGATGTGAGTTCTCTGGAATTTGTTGGTGAAACCCATTAGAAAAGTTTTCTTTCTTATTTTATTTTATTTTATTTTACCGCAGGAAACACCATTACAGTGTCGGTGGGGTTTTTAGGCCTCCGCCTAGAATTCTTATTTCAATTTTTTTTCCTTTTTTTTTTTTTTGGGGTGGGGGGGGGGGAGGTTAAGTTAGCATATTCCTACCTTTTTAAAGGCTTTGTTTTTGTTTGTTCTTTATTATGATTTGGCCATCTGCATTTAGGTTTCCGATGAATGGTGGTGTGAACCAGGACATGGGGATTGGTGTACCTGCTTAGAGAAATATACCCTTTGCCGAGATGGTATACACCACAAGGTATGTAGGCCATCCCTTTTGCCATCTTTTCCTTTGTGGGCATCTATTCTTTTCTTGGCACATCTTGATATATGCTGGTTGCTGCAAGAAATTCACTCCAATTGTTACTGCTGCACAGCAAGATCAATTTCAGCGGCTATTGCCAACTTTTATTCAAGTCATTGAGTTGACAGAGCAGGAAGAAGCTGACTACTGGGGAGTTATCTCAGCTGTTTTTGAGGGAAAACCAATTTCTTCTGCTGTATCTGACTCAATATGCGCGGAGAGGTCTAGGTTCAACTCTAATTCTTCTCTGGTGGATACTGGCATCAACAACAAGGTATATTTGTGGCAAAAAAATAGAAGTTCAAACCCTTGATTACTTGTGATGAAAAACTATTCTCCACGTTTATGATGTACTGACACTTCTAAGAAAGCTACGTGTTGTGTCGAACACCGACACTCCTCGGACACTTCATAACATGGATTCAATAAGCCATATATAGGATTTTTACCCTATATGCATACTCTAAATGTGTAAATACTCGAGAGATGCTACAAGGACATATCCTTGAGCAAGTATTAAATATGGATGTTTCGTGTTGAATATTAAAAAATACAAAATGAAAATATTAATGCATAAATTTTGAATTTTAAGGAATTTAAAATAACGTGTCGTCTCCTAGCTTTTTTCAACAAATTGTGATTGGCTGGGTTTGTTCTTAGTATTGACAAGCTGTCTTGATGGATTTAAGCCTGCAATAACGGGTGATTATGGTTTGCTCTAAAATTGTAATAATAATTTTATCATTATTATTATTATCTAGGACCGAAAATGTTTTATTTTATTTTATTTTGTTCAACATTGTGCAAAATTATGTTGAAGAATCAAACAATGAAAAGGTATTTATGTCATATCAGTAAAAAGTTATTTATTTAAAACCCTTGTTAATTGGTAAGTAGATTTTGTAAGCTCTGATTTTTTTATTTATTTGTTTTTTTTTTTTAAATGTCCCACGGACAATAGGTGCAGCTGCTGAGGACAATGCTTCAGTGGGAGGAACAACTGCGCTCAGATCGGAAGAGCTGGGTTTCGTCAACGTGCTCTTCCGATCTGTTCAGGAATGGTGCCTCAGTTTCTCTTGATGACGTGGCTATTATATGTTGGCCCCACGGAGAGATAATGAGATTGAGGACTGGTAGCACAGCTGCTGATGCTGCTAGAAGGATAGGACTTGACGGGAAACTGGTCTCAGTAAACGGGCAACTGGTACTGCCCAACACAGAGCTCAGGGATGGTGATGTAGTTGAAGTCAGAATGTAAAGAATCTCACTGTGACCATTTGCTAGGATAAAAAAAGGAGTTCAGGTAGATTGAGGACTGGTAGCACAGCTGATAAAGTGATAATGAGATTGAGAACTGGTAGCACGGCTGCTGATAGAAAACAAAATCTGGTGGCACAACATCACTTTTAAGATCTTTTTTTTTTTTTTTCTCGATCCAACCGCTGATATGTTTCATTGTCAATATTCAGTCATCAGGTAGCATGCTTGGCCGCCATTCATTTATGCTTGTTCATAATTGGCCATGTAAATAATTGATCATTTCACATATATTGTGGATGTGAATTCTGGGAAAAAAAAGAAAAAATATGTTGTATTTTCTCTCTCTGTATGTCTTTTCTGGGTTGTTAGCACATGTATCTTTTGCGCTTGATTTGGTTAAAGGGAAGGTTGCAAGTGTTGGCGAGAAGTGAAGTTACTCGGTATGTATACAGTTCAGAATGCTGGTGAATAACACACATGAAGCATGAAATATCTCATTTAATATCCGTCATTAGCAAAAATGATAATGACTTTAAAAGTTTTTGCCAAGCAAAATATTAGCAAACTTGTTGCAGTACTCCGGGGGGCAAAAATTGGAAAAGCAAAGATATTCACCTTCATTTGAATCTTTACAGAAAATAAATGAGATTCAAACTTATTACGGTATACTTAACCAAGAAAAGCAAAACATTCAACATCATTTGAATTTTCGGGGAAATAAACCAAGATGGTTCAAAATCCACCTAAAGGAGGAGGGAATTCATTCAGCCCAAGACTTGATCCGTTGTTTGATTCTCTGGAAGTGCTTGAAGAGGTTGTCTTGATGTCGCTGCTGCTGCCTGCTAGTCAAAACAAAAAAAAAAAAAAAAAAAGAGAAAAAAAATGAAGAAGAATAGATTAGCACACATTAGATAGACACTACGATAGACAAACATTGTACTGTGATCACTACAAGAAGTGCAGCAATAGGCAGCAGGATAACCTTAGTGGTGCCATTTTCATTCAGTTTTAGCTTCTCTTTCAACATCTTTGTCAATTGTCCGAGACTGAGTTCCTCCAAATTCTGTTCAGTATTAGCTCCTTTAGCTTTCTTCACTTTCTCCTTGGTAATAATCAACATTTTGCCGCTGTCGTGATTCTCCTTGTCATCGGAAATGTCGGTCAATGTTTTCTTTGTTGTTGGCGTCTTGCTTGGAGAGTTCACCTTCTCCTTCGTGAAAATCATCAATTTACTTCCACTGCTAATGTTCTCTTTATTATGATGTATCATTTTTTTCATTGTTGTTGGTGTCTTGCTTGGAGTTCTCTTGATTTGGGTCTTAGTTGATGTAAAACTGGTTGACTGAATCACGCGATCTAGATCTAGACCTAGATCTGATCCTGCTAAGTTCAGTGAACTATTTTGGGCTGGTTTGACGTTGCTATATGCCTGAACTTCCTCTGTGGGATCAGCCATTGCGATTGGAGTAGCCAATGGAACATCAATTGCAGCATTAGCTTCTATGCCATCACTGTTATCTTGCTTGCCCTGCTCGTATTCAATCTCAAACAAGTCAGTCTGTTTAGTTTCTGCATCACCACTTGCAACTGACTCTAGATCAGCAGATATAGATACCGCATCTTGCACACTTTCGTATGAGACAGGCTTCTCCCCCTGGCCAATCTGCTCCAAGGAAACAGAATGATCATTGAACTCAAAATCAGCTTCTGAACCATCATCATCTAATACTTTCTCTAGCGAATTTTCTTCAGTAACCAGGCCAGACTCAACATCTTTCCCCAAGTCACTTTCTTCACCCACAAGATCCTGCTTATTAAGAACATCAGCAGATGTTTCCAAATTGACCATGTTAGACAAGAAGCCTGAAAAATCTTCAGAATCTATATGCCGTTCGTCCTTTTGTTTCTCTTCAGCCTTCTTTCCAGAATTAACATCTTCAACTACAAACTCTGGAAAAAGTTCAAATTTCGCATCTTCCTCTGCATTCTCCGCTTCTTTCTTCTCTGTCTCAATCTTCTTCTCCAAATCAACATCATGAGAAATTTCATCAACTCCAATTCTTGGAGTTAGTGAAAGTTCATCCTCTCGTTCCTCATCAGTATCCTCTCCAGAATCGACATCATCAACTACCAACTCCAGGAAAGGTTCAGAGTCTACATTTTCTTCTGCATTCTCTAGTTCTTTCTCTGCCTCATTCTCCTCTGACGAATCTACGTCATCAGAACTTTCATAAAGTCCAATGCTCGGAAGAACTTCAGATTTCATGTATTCCCCTGCATTTTCCATTTCTTTCTGTGTCTTATTTGGAGTCTCTGCATCACACGGAATTTTATGATCTGCAATGCCTGGGATAATATCAGATTCCTTTGTATTCTCTGCTAATTTCTCTGTTTCAGTCTCCTTCTTGGAATCAATGTCATGAGAACTTTCATCAACTCCAATGCCCGGTTGAACTTCAAATTCCATGTATTCTCCGGCATTTTCCATTTCTTTCTGTGTCTCATTTGGAGACTTGGCATCATAAGAAATTTCATGATCTGCAAATAATTGAATGTTTAAATAAGACAACCAAAATTGATTTCGTTGAGAAATTAACAGGTTAACCGGACTTGGATATTCATAATTCTGTAGGCAAAGCATAAAATCCACAATTAAATACCTTTATTTTCTAGGATTCCATCCACAATATTGTCGGTCTCAATGCTCTTAATTCCATCATCCTCGTAAGTGTTTGGCTTAACACCATTGTCTAATGCATTCTCAATCTCAGACACAGACACGATATGAGACCCTACATTACAAATATGAGAGATTTACTACTACTCACGTGGCAACTGGTTATCTGATAAAGTAAAAGTAGAGATTATTTGGACTCAATAAAGCATCAACCAGAATCAGATATTTTCATGAAATGCAAGCATACCATCATCTTCATGTTCTAAAGCAGTCACAAGTTCTGATTCGTCGCTTTCCTCCCCATACATGTCTGTGTTGTTTGCAGTATCATCATTAACCTTCATTGCAATTCTTGGATCCTCAATTTCAGAATTTTTTTCCTTGTCCTTTTCCTTGTCCTCTTCCAGAGCAACATCCAGGTTTTCCACGCTCTCCGAATTTTCCTGTGACATTGTCTTCACATTGACCTCTGCAAACACATAAATATCAAGGAGTGAAATGAGGAAAAAATTCAAAACTGTGAACTGTAATTGATACCTTGAAATTGAGGAATATACCATTTATGACCAAAATTTTATCTGAATCATCTGTTTCGTCTTTCAGATTCATATCTGATCTCTCACTTATTTCCCTGTTAAACAATTCTTTCCTTGTAGTTTCCAAATTTTCATTCGATGCTTCAATATTTTTCTCAGCCAACCTCGCTGATCGTCGTGTGCTGTACACTTTTTTCACTGTGCTGTCTTCTTCCTTTACCCTTCTTCGACTGGTGAAACCCGACGGGGCAGGGGTCGGAGGAAAAGTCTTTTTTTCTTTTTGAATTTCCTCCTCTTCTTCAAATTGAGTCTCAACTTTTCTCCGAACTGATGATGCCACAGCCCTCCTCCTTGTAGTCACTGCCGCCGGAGTTTCAATTGTAACTGCCTTCTGTCCTTCATCTCCGGCAACTGCTTTTCTTGTTGAACGCCGTAAAGTGGTCTTTGATGGCAAAGTTTGAGGCTCCTCTTTTACAAGATTTCTCAAGCGTGTACCCCTGGCAACGGTGCCAGGCACAATTGGAGAAGTTGCTTCCGACTTCTCCGGTGACTCAATTGATGATTGAACCGTTTCAGATTCCATTGGTTTGAAGAAATCTTCAATCCCTTGGACCTATAAGTTTCACAATTCAAAGATTCGTCAATTTTCTATGCTTCCTTATAAACATAAAATTCTCAAATAGCACACTCCTTCTGGGTGTTGTGGTAGAGTAATTAGACAATCAAATTTCAAAATCTTGGTATGCAGATCTTCGGGGATTAATACGATGTATCAACAATTAATTAAAATTTAAAATAAATACAACACAAAATAAAGAAATCCAAGATTCATAAATCGCGAGAAACTTACAATCTCAAGAGATTTGAGAGCATCTGCCATGGCGACATTTGTCATATTGGCAGGGATCTTGTTATTCTTGCAGAGAGCCTGGAGTTCTCTCCTTGTAAGGCTGTGGAAATCCATTGCAAAGTGATGAAATTTGAAAATCTCTGGAAATTTTGTAAGATTTCTTGAGGATTTTCTGAGATGGGTTTTGCCTTGGAGCGGCTTGGTAGGATGAAGGGGTATATATACGTGCGTGGCTTGTAGAAGAACCCTCTGAAAATACGACCGTTGGAGGCGCAGTTTTGAAATTTGAATTGTTTTTTGAGTTTTTATTTTTTTCTTTTTTGATTAATATCAACGGCGAGATTGGTGATTTAAACCCGGTTTGGAATGTGAACCGTTGATCATAGGGCCGGAGAAGCCCGACTCAAAAGCTTGGGCCTTGGCCCTTGAAAGTAATGGGCTTGGTGAAATACGGTCTGACGCTGAGCGCGCCGCTTGGCTCTGGGGGATGCAATTAATATTCGCAATCTCAATCATATCCTAATTTCCTATGTGAATAACCATTAAAATAAAAATTTGAATTTAAATGCATTTACTAAAATGTCGAGGGGGTGCCTGAAAATTTTCATTGAATACTTAAATTGTGTATCTTGAGAAACGCTCATTTTAAATGAATACATTTTTTCATTTATTCAGAAGTGATTAAAACTAAAAATGTCTAAATAACACACTATTGAAAGTGCACATAAAAAAACCATATGTAGTGATCATATAATCATCCATATATACATGTTACAACAATATAATAAATTTAAATAACAATTAAAATTAAATTTAAATTTGAATTTAAATGCATTTACTAAAATATGATTCAAACAAGTATTATAGTGCTTAGGTTTTTCATGTTTCTCACATTAGCAAAATCAGGTTCGAAGCACACTTGCTCTCCAATTATTTTTCCCTCCCCTCTCCTATATTCTCGATGTAAATTGAGGAAAAAAATGCCGTTTACTAATAAAAATCCCTAGGGGCTGTTTGAAATTGAATACCTAAACTGCATCTTAAGGAACGCTCGTTTTAAATAAGTACATGCTTTCTATCTATTCAAAAGTGATTACAACTAAGAACGTCTAAATAACACAGTATTGAAAGTGCACATAAGAAAACCATATGTGGTGATCATGTGATCATCCATATATACATCTAACGACATAACGACGATGTGGCCTGTCACATGCTTGCCATCTGGCATGCGACATCACAGTCATTTTCAATATACACATATTACATCACTATAATAAATAAATTTTCTTTCAAAAAAATATACTACCTATATCTCACAAAAATAGTCTAATTTTCATTTTTCATCCATATCAAAATATTAATTTCCTATTAAAAAACTAGTTAAAATATTATTTTCTTTTATACCCATGTTTAATTTGCATTGTAATTAACAAAATAATATTATCTAAAGTACAATATTTAATAAATGAAATGGTATATTAGAGAAATAATATTAAATTTTACCTTTGCATCACTAATAAGTGTGCTCTTCTTAATATTTGTGAAAATGAGAATTGAACCATCTTTATGCTAAGACTTAGTAATAATAAATATATTTAATTGCATTGTCCTTCGGGGTCGTATGACATTTACGGTGAAGCAGAGAAAGATACAAGCATAAGTACATGTATTTTGGCCTTAAATTGAATTCTTCTTGGATAGGCATAGGCATGCCAACTCTATGGTAAAGGATATGCTCTTAAAGTACAATTACATTCTACATAAGTTTAAATAGTTTAATGCTCTTAAAAAACACACAAGCCGACCAAATTTAAATACCTTCATTTTTTTCCCTTTTTACTGTCCCTGTTGAAATCTATATCTATATATATATATATATATATATACACACACACATAAAAACAGAATAGTTTCTCTTTTATCATTTTCTGCTCATTTTCACTTGCTAAATCGGGTTAAGACATCTTGACTATTTACTTTATCTTGCAAGCTTGGTCATTCATTTTATCATAGGTTTTTAATTTTTATTTTAATTTATATTATTTATAGATATATTTGATTTAGCTTATTATTATCAATATATTTTCTAATTTTTAATCACAATCACTAAATCATATTTCATTTTATCTAAAAATATTTCTCTTTCTTTTATCTAGATTTTCATTCATCTCTCTAATAGAATTCATTCTATATAAGATTTCTTAAATCTCTTTCACCTTACATTCAAGCTTTTCATTCCTTATCTCGAGCAGTTATATTTTCAATTGATTTTCTTAATTTTTGTTTCAATTTATCTCACACAATCTGATTGCTTCCGAATTGGTTCTAGTATTCATCAATGTTCAGAAAATCAGACATGTCATTAAATCAGAAAAGCTAACTGTCCAGGTCATTAGACCGATATTAATTAAATAATTGAAAAAAATTAATTTTTACCTAAAATAATACAGGTAAAGAACATTCAATTTTATAATTTTTTTATGTTTACCGTTTAAAAAAAGTTGAAATGTAACCTACACCTTTTTAATAATAAATCTACCCATTATATATTTTTTCCTTAGATGAATGTGATATTTGAGTTTATTTAAAAGAAGACTCACTTGTAGGATAGTAGGGGTCACTCTAGAGGTCACCGAGGCTATCGTCACTTGCTGACGATATTGGAGATATGATAACCTTCTCCCACCGCCTTATTTACCTTACACCAACTATAAAAATGGGATAAAAGAAGATCAGGTAAGAGAGTTTAAAAAGGGAGGCATATAGAGACGTATAATTGGTGGAAAAACTCTTATTTGGCAGTAAGTGTCATCGACACCATCGAATGGCCTTACTGAAAGTATAAGAGCATCATAGACTTTATTTCTACATCAATGCACATCAAACACCTTTTATGCCTCTAAGAGGCCATTGGTGGACTTTTATGGCCATTGATGGTCTTCTATGAAAAACAAAGATTATTGAAGGTCATTGATGCCCGAGTCTTAATTTCCCCTTTAACTTAATAAAGATGTTTAATAAAATTCTCGTTTATTTTAGATTTGCATTCAAGGAGAATAGGGTGAGTGGACTTAGAAAAGCGCCTTCTCATTTTTATGAAGATAAGCCATGATTCGTTCTTATTTCTTTTGAATTCATTGTTGCATAGGTTTGGTTAAGTTTCTTGCCAATTGGAAATTTTGAACTTCTTTATTCCCTGCTTTATAGAATGCTTTATGTTGAAATGTTTTATGTTAAAAGAAAGATGCTAAAACCTTGATGTAAAAATGAAGATTAAATTAACTATGCCATCAATTGTGGAAAAGTACCCTAGAGAGAAACCAACGGGCCTATAAATGATTTGTGATATGCGAAATCGCAAGTGCACGATATCGTTCAAGTAGTATAGGACTAGACGAGTCCCGAATATCGATCCCACAGGGAAAGTTGTCACCTAATTCACTTAAGTTAATTTCACACCAATTGAGTAAGGAAATTAAAAGTTTGTAAAAGAATAATGATGTTGTTTAAACTAAAATTAAATACTCTATCTATTTTAATCTAGGAAGGAACTCAAATTAATGGACTAGAAAATATATAAATAAAAGCGTTGAGGCTCACGAATCCACAATAAACAGGCGTTTCAATTATGCAATCCCACTCATGACAATTCACCATCACGCGCTCACAACCAGCTTCACAAGTTTAATTGAAAACCTCTCTCGAGCAAATTCAAATCTACCCAACCAAGTAAACCCACTATATCTCTATGTGAATTTCAACCTAGTTGAGTGCATTAATTAACAAGAAACCATTTTTGTGGTCACACAAATCATAAAAGTATATCTCTATCTTCT
>CAVNYN010282200.1:0-67933 GCA_963692815.1 Nyctanthes arbor-tristis
GAGAGAGACGATCGAGGTTTAGGGGGACATTCAACTGTGTTCAGCGGCTGTTGGGGGTGATTTATGGTCGAAGGGGGATAGAGAGAGGTGGGTTTCTGGGTTTGAGGTCGGGGTGGGTTTGGAGGTAAAGCCGGCATCTAATTATTTCACCGGCGACGGAGGGGCGGTGGTGCTACGGCTGATTGTTTGAAGAAGAGGGAGACAGGGTTTTTTGGTTTTTGGGGGGACGGGGGACGGCAATCTGGAGCAAGAATTTTGGGGTGGGGGTGCTGGGGAAAATATCTGCGGTTTTAAGTTTTTTGGGGTGGGCCCCATTCGTCTTATAGGGACGACATCTTTATGTCGCCCCAATAGGTTTGGTCTACAGCAACGACTTCGAGGTCGCCTCTATACAGGTCGCCTCTATTTCACTTATTTCTTGTAGTGTCACCGGTGCCATTGCCAATACTAAACCAACAAAATCATAAAACCAACTACCCTAATAAATTAAATGCAGCGAACCAGCAAACCAAATTGTTTTTAGAAATTTTATATTTTGTTTCAGATCTTATTTCTTAAACCATATATGCATTTCTCGTTCCAATTACAGAAAGTAGTGGTGTCGTTAAGGTGAAAATCACTGACGGGCGGTTTAGAGGTGCAATAGAGTTGCTGGTGGCCGTGGATGGGGGTTGAATATCATGATTTTATAAAATCAGATCTAATTTACCTATTCCCCAATTTGAATGTATTGTTTTTCAGCCACTGCAACTGGGTGGTGGAGGCATCAATATATATCATAAAATATTAAAACATAACTTTTAGACTTCTGATAGTGACATAGTACGAATAGTGTGGATGGATTATGATGATGGTTAGTGGGTTCAAGATGAAGGCATATAGAATGAGAGGTGGAGGGACGCTGGTAAACACTCGTCGGTGCACCGGTAACAATCGCCGGTAGTGGGGCTCCAATGTAATTTGGTGGTGTGGTAGTGTTTACTGTTTATGTTTATGAAGGGATTGTTTGGGTTATTACATTAAAAATTGCTTAGATGAAAAAGCAAGTGATGTGTCAAATTATTATTGGAAGGGAGAACAAAGGAGACAGCCTTTGGGGACAGCAGATCTCCTCCCTTTTGGTATTGGGGTTGGTTGCACAATTAACGGATACTCCATTTTGGGTTTAATTCAAATGAAAATATGATATTCGGCCGTTTTGCTTCACTGGCACGGCCGAGATTTAAAGTTAAGTTTTCATTGTTATTATTTTTTATTTATTTATCATCATCATTCACCAATTATTTATGCATGACTTTGAATCTACTTGCTACTTTATAATACTATAAGTAATATCACGTATGTGAATTTTTACGAATAACTTTTTAATAAAGGTGACATTTTAATTTGCATGTCACTCTTCTATAGCAGTTTAAATGTGACTTTTTCTTCTATATATGAATTTTCAATTTTTATATGCAACAATTATACATATATAATTTTATAACAAATGTCACTTCCCGTTTTTTTTTTGACTTTTCTATAGTGAGACACACGTAGCTTTTTAATACATGCGACTTTTTTAATTTTTATGTGTGACCTTTTAAATATAACACAAGTTTATTTTTAAATATTTTTATATGTCACTTTTCTATGTATAACTTTTTAATAGATATGATTTTTTTTAAATTTTTATGTGATTTTTTTATAGTAACTTAGATGTGACTTTTTTTCTTCCATAAGCGGCTTTTAACAAATTTGATTTTTTTAGTTTTTATGTAACTTTTCTATAATAAGACCAGCGTGACTTTTTAATAAATGTGGGTTTGTTAAAACTCTTTTGTGTGATTTTTAAAGAATCATTCAAGTGTGATTTTTAAATGTTTAGAACTTTTTTGTGGTACTGTTACTTTTTTTTTTGTGGTACTGTTTTAAAGACCCCAACTTAAAACTAAAAATAATTTAGTAATCTTAAACGGGTATGGCCCATTATGAATGTCAAAAAAATTTATGGCCCATCATAAAGCTTTAGAGATATTTTTGTTTTGTGGGTCGTGGGTTGTTCACACACAAAAGTCGATTTTTAAAAATATTTATTTCAAATTCAATTATTTGTATAAATAATTGTACATGATTATTTAGATAAATAAAATATTAGCGGGCGTAGATAAGAGGGTGTGACGCTATGCTTGGGCTCATCCCATCTTGACAAGAAACCATTTTTTGGCCATATAAGTATTTGTAATAAAAAGTTTTTAACCTACAAATTATTATTAATTTACATTTCCTACACACCCTGATACCGACCGCTGGTTCTGCTCATTAGCCCAAAATAAAACCCAATATATTATAATATAATTATACATGATTAATATAATTATATATGATTACATTCCATATGATTATTATACGATTAGATTTATGTTAAAAAATTATCATTTATATGTAAATAAATTATATATACTTAGAAGAGGATTTCTTTGAAAAAGGTTATATATAGTTTACCATATATTGCTTCAGTGAATTTAGGCACAATTACATATATATATATATATATTTCAATTAAGTGCTCTATATTACATATTTTCTACATAGACAAATATTTGAGCAATTTTAATTTAATTGTTTTAAATTAAAATTTTATATATTTCACAAATTACACAATTACATATATATTTGAACTTAAAATTAAAATTTCAAACAGTTGACTACTTTTGAACTCACTTACATATATTCCGGTTTAGATGGTGTACTTTACCTTTTTATAATGTATTTACAATTAAATTAAAATTTTTATTATAGTGTTATAATTTTTATTATCCTTTTTGTTCATTAATGGATATGTGTAATTCTTTTCTTTGTAATGTATTTGAGGTTTTAATTTAAATTTTGGATATACGGCTAATAGTTTCATCTGAAATTATTTTCGTTCTAAATTTTCAAATTTCCATTTAATAATACA
Source organism: Nyctanthes arbor-tristis (assembly GCA_963692815.1). Lineage (NCBI taxonomy): Eukaryota > Viridiplantae > Streptophyta > Magnoliopsida > Lamiales > Oleaceae > Nyctanthes > Nyctanthes arbor-tristis. The sequence goes on from CAVNYN010282200.1 coordinate 2,942, forward strand.
ATTTTCACATATCAAACTTTATGCAAAAAATATACCTTTAACAAATACCGCGATAATTTTTATTGAAATTTTGTTATCTATACTTTTTTGGCTTTTAAAAAAAACACATTTATTATAGGGCAATTCTGGAGAGACATATAAAAGTGACATTAATCGGTGACATTCTCATATGGCACACATTCATTGGGCGATGATGACATCATTGTTTTTTCATTATCTAATACAAGTGTGCCACATATATAATGTCACTTATTCATGTCTCATTTTCATGTCTCCCTAGAATTTTTCTTTATTATGTAGTTCACTGTTTACATATGGATATATATATATATATTTTATATCATTTCAAAAGTCATTTAGTATTTAGTAAAGTGCTAAAGTATCTAAGTTTAAAATAGCAAATTTATGTTCACTGTATTATTTAATATAAAATAGTGTGATGACTATGCTCTATCTGAATTTGACACAACCTAGGTTATTATCTCATTTAAGTAAAATTAGCTTATAGCCTTTACCGATCATGTTTCTAATTAATATATTTACCTAATTGAGTGGTTGATTGATTCAATGGGCAGCATATATGGATCTAGGATATCCTTCTCAGAGATGTTAGTATTGTGAAGCGTTGTTTTGGTTTGGTGAGTAAATGGATAAGCGTTACAATACTTGTTGATCTTCTAAGTTTTCGATATGCTGCATGCAAGGCAAAGTGCAACTAACTCCAATGCCAGACCCTCCACAGATGTTTAAAGATTTATTATATGGAACTAATATACAAGTAGCAAACATTTTCAGGATAATATACGGACATATAACACAGTGTTTACGTTAACTTCTATGGAGAGAGGGAGAGAGATTGATAAGAAAATTAATCATGGTGAGGCTTCTCCAGTGTTTAGATTACATGGGGAATATTATCACCTCAAGGGAAGTTTGTTGCCAGTCAAAGCACAGTCACCAGAATTTCTTCATTTCTATGTACTTGATACTGCACATGAAGTATCAAATAGGTTTTCTGCAATCGGGTATGTGTTATACAGTAAACATGTTACACGTAATTTAGGATTTGTAATTTTTCTCTCTAATTATCTTTTTTTTATTCCAGAGAGGATCTCGCTGATAGTAGGTTACACGAGGAAATAATACATGATCTAGAAAATTTGTTGGATGAATATAATGCTTTGGTAAAATCATTCAGAATGGTTCGAAACACAATGTTGCAAAACAAGACAGAAAATATCAAGCTTAGACATTTCAAGAGTCGCGAAAATAAAGATAGGTGTTATAATTTACTGGAAAAAGATGACATTACTCTTTTGATTGTTGGTGATTTTGAAACCATTTCGGGTGATAGAGAGATTATTGTTGAGACTAGGACTGGCCAACTACAATGGATTAATGAGTGGCATCCTTTGTATTTGGCTTGACAGTACCCTCTACTTTTTCTCTTTGGTCAAGATGGTTATAGAGATAATATTTTATTAAAGGATGTAAGTTCTATCTCATCTGGTGGTCGGAAATATGTGTCCTTGAAAGAGTTTTTTGCATATCGTATACCAGAAAGAGATAGTGAATCACCTAACATTCTGTTTTCCAAAAGATTATTCCAACAGTTTTTGATTGATGCATATACTATGGTGGAGACTTCGAGTCTGTTATATGTGCGAACCCATCAAAAAGAATTGATATGTGATTTGTATCGTGGTTTAGCTGATGCATTGTTACGGGGCGATACTAATCCAACATCACTTGGAAAGAGAATATATTTGCCACCGTCTTATGTTGGTAGAGCCCGGTGGACGATTCAAAAGTATTAGGATGCAATGGTCACATGCAAATGGGCTGATTATCCTAATTTGTTTATCGCATTTATGTGCAACCCCAAATGGCCTGAAATTGTTCGTTTTCTTGAATCGAGAGGGTTAAAGGCACAAGATCATCTAGATATATTATGCAGAGTGTTCAAAATGAAATGGAATTACTTATGAAAGATTTGCTGCATAATGCTATTTTGGACCAGTTAAAGTAGATATTTTTTCCTTAAAATATCGTGTTTCTGTGTTTATTGTTATGCCTTAAATGTAAACTTAATTCCTAGGACTGTGTTTATTTATTGTTTCTTTCGTATGATTTTTGTTTTTTGCTTAGCGATATACACAATAGAGTTTCAAAAGCGTGGCCTTCCACATGCTTATATATTGATTTGACTTATTAATGGTACCTTGTATTCAACTACAGAGCAACGAATGTGATTTATAAAGAAAATATTTCAAAATTTGTAATGTCTAAACCAATATTTATTTTTTCAATAAACTTATTACCCTTTATTACATTAATTATTGTAGTGTCTCTTATTTAGTAAATATATTTTTATAAACGTTATTATAAAACCTATTAACTGGCCCGTGCAACGCACGAGTGAAAACTAGTTTTCAGAAACCTTGTGGAGGTTTTGTTATAAAGCTTCATGTCTCATGTGACTTATACAAATGCAGGCTGCATGGATTTAAAATACACGTATCATGCATCAATACATACCACATAGAGTATAAGGTTTTATAACAAAATCTCCAGGAAGTATTTTCATAATAGTAATTACTATTATCCTTCAAAACAAAATTTATTATTACTATTATCAATATCATGTTATCCTACTTTAAAATGATCAACAAATATTTTGCTACAATTATTATTATTATTATTATTATTATTAATTTTGCTACAGTTATTATCAATTCAATGGGGAAAAATTGTTAATGCCGTAAAAGTGCAATAATAAAATAATTAAACCTTGATAATTCGTAATGAAATTAAAATTTACTACACCAATTAAAAATGAGTTGTGCTATTTAAACAAAAACATACACAAAAATTTTAATAAAATTGACACATGATACAATTCTATTTTTCTTCCGATCTCATCACTTTTACATTAACACTGATCACATACGGCACATATCAATTTTCTTACTCTTTTTGTCTATTTTTTGTCCAACTAAAATTATTTATTAAAAATTTTGTTGCAAAGTTAAGATTAGAGACCCAATTGGAAAGCAGAAACTTCAAACACTCCCACATGGGACGTATATGCAGAAGAAGCTTATTTTATCCCTCACCAATTTGGATCTACAGACATCAAGTGTCCCCGTGATGTCTTCCCCTCCATTTATTTACATGGATAGAGACCCCATATGTGGGCTTACACTGGATGTCTATGTAACAGAGATATTCAGTATTTCTAGATCAAAATTGTATCTTCGCTTGTGCTAAGTCAAGAAACAGCAAAAAGAGTTCCAACAAAAATCATAATAAATTATTTATTATTATTAATTTTTTTTTTCTCTCTTTTTTTTTTCGCCTTCTTTTGGCTGAAAAGAACCACGCCTGGGGGCGAAAGGTTACAGGCAAAATAAAGGTCAATAGACTGAAAATTTGACCATGTAAAATCAACCATCACATGACACCATGTGCACTCATGTAACAAAATAAAGCTGCTCATGTGGTCTATATTAGACCAATGAGGAAAACCTGTTTTCCTTGCTAAAATAAACATTTCAACTAAATTTTTAATATATATAATAAGGCCTTGTTTGATCCTCTTTAAATTTTCTCTTTATAAATTCACCTACCATGATTTGACTGTTGATTTGACAACTACTCAACAATCACCATACATTTCAAATTTCAATTAAATCTCCACCACTCATTTCAACTTTTTATAAATTCACTTTATAAATTAAAAATTTAAAGAGCTTCAAACAAGCCCTAAATATGGCCAAGACTAAGGAAATCAAGCATATGTACCAGAGACTCTGGCTTAGGATAGAATCACATTCGGGCTACGAGCAGCGTGCTTAGCACATAGGAAAACACACTTGCCAATATGCATCATTTCCAAACTTCAAGTACATTCCACTAGACTTGAATCCACAATGATATGCATACCGCAAAAGGACGAAGGCAAGAGTAGGAATTACCGCAAACCCAAAGAGAACTTTACGAGAAAAGTTTCAAGATCGAGGAATAAAGTGCTACGAAAGAGACAAATGAACAGTGTTCCACAAGGTACCAATTTGATGCAGTGACGTAACAAACTTCATCTGAGTGAAAAGAACTAATGAGTCCTAAAGTCATGGATCCATGGACACAAAAACAAAGGTCACCTCCTTTGGGCTTAGTAGCCATCCACTATACAGACAAACAAAAAAGGCATACGTAAAAATCCAGGAATCACTCCACCATCCTGGGCCATTATGGTTGATGCAATCTTTTTCTGGTGTCTTTTCTCCTTTTGCCAAGTTTTTATTTATTGACATAAATGCGAGTACTGTCTAAAGAACGCCGTGTCACTGACATTGACCACAAGGATGAATCAATTCGGTTTCCAGCCGTCATACCATCAGCAAAAAAACTGCGTGCTTGTCAAATATTCATCCTCAAATCTACTTTCTTTGTTATCTACTGTATACATGTAGACAAAAAGGAATTTAGATATTCATTTCTCATTTCTTTTTCCCAAGAGACCCCCGGGGGGGGGGGGGGTTTCACAAAGTGTATTTTGTATAAGCCTTCATTTATACAACATTGAGTACCTCTAGATTGGGCAGCATGGATAAGTATTACCTAGCATTACTGATAATAATGTTGCTGCTACGGGTCAAAGTTGTTAAGATTTCAGAAAATTGCGGGCGTTTTGAAGGACAATTGTTCCAGCATTTGATCATCAACGATTTCAGGATTTGAGGGCAGTCTTTTGGAATTTCAGGTCTGAGCCCACATGCAGCTATTCCAACAGCAGCCTGCACTGGTGAATATGCGGAGTAAGCAATCTCTCCTGTCACCATCTCCCAAATCGTCATCCCAAAACTATAGGCATTGCTCATCCATGTTTCTGTCACATTTTCTGGATCACCTGCAATTATCTATTGTCTACAACAGGTTAGAGAAGCAAGCCTAGTGCAAGTCATGAAGGAAGGTGATATGCAGATTAAAGCGGGGAGAAGAACCTATATGCAGGAAGCTGAATAACTATTGGTATACACCATGAAACATAAAGAGAATTATCAGTTTACTGGAATTTCACATGAATTAATGAAATTTTGTGAGCAGGTCTTGTTTGCATCTGTGAATTGATTAAGCAAGCAGTTCAAGTATTAAAAGGGCTAAGTAAAGCTCAATTTCTCCTAGACAGTGCAGTGGAAAGACTACAGATTGCCCTTGAAAAACTTTGAAAACTAGATTACATTTGCATTCGCATACTGATTAAGCATTCAGTCTAAGCATTTAAAATCGTTACAGCAAAACCTCAGATTCTAGTTGAAAACTAGCTATAAACACCTAGCTAACAGTAATGCTAAAAAGATTATTAATACTGACTATTTATGATGGCAACCACCCATCCCCACCAAAATCAAAGAATTCAATAGAATAATAATGACATTAAAACTCCTAAGTGAAAGCTCTCACCTCCACCCGCAACAACAATCACCAAGAAAGGGACATGCTATTTTTGAAGGAACTCAAATGTCCATAAAGTGGGCTCCAGAGACTAGAAAGATGTCATGAAATTGTATCAAATTACAAACAGGATGATGCCAATTCTACTTTGTTCATTATTCCTCTAGGTTGGTTTCGGGTAGAACCAAAACAAGAATCCATAAAAGTATAAAGCAACGAAATAAAGCAAACATGTTAGGCACGCCAATAATGATGACAGGATGGAATCCAGATTGAGACTTGAGATCCCCGCTAGGTACATAGAATTTAGGTGACATACTGGAATTCATGCATTTCCTGTCATATACTTTTCCCAACATTATAAACTTTCAGTTGTTTTTACCATTTGAGTTGTCATTAGAATAGTATTGCTGCAAAAGTATAAACTTACTATTACAATTAATAATGACCAACATCATGTTAACAATTCATGACAAACAACTAAATAGACGGTTTTCAAACAATACGAAAGCAAAAATAAATTAAAGGACATGGAAGCTTAACAAACAATGGAAGCCAAATATGTTAAAAGATAATAACAATAATTAGTGAAGAAAATATGGTTGATGTTTTCAAGGAATTAAAATGTACATTTATTCTATAAAGTCACAGACCAACAACCCTATAAATTCCTTCAACATAATGCCTGCACACTGCAAGGGGATAAAAGTTTGCTTTCAGCGTTGGCATTATTTAGTGCTTGCATAAAAGAGATGCAGAATTGACAATAGGTATAGGCATATAGCAAATAAAACCATTAAAAATATGTCAAACGCAAATCACAGCAAGTAAAAGGAAGGTAACACACCTCAGGAGCCAACCACCTATAACGATCTCGTTTCATACTCCATAGCTTCACCAACATACTTGCAAGCAACAACAATTCCCATGTCCCCCAAGCAAGCATTCCCATGTTTATCCAGCAAGATCCTTTGAGTATTCAAATCTCTGTAAGAAACACCATGATCGTTCATGAACTTGATACCCTCCACTACATCAGTTGCAATCCTAAGAATCTCTTTAGCTTGGAGCTTTCTGTTCTTCATTATCAAGTCGTGAACAGATCCACCATCCATTAACTTAGTCACAATACACAACCCATGACTCTCATCAATGAAAACCCCATGAAACGGTAAAATATTCTTATGCTCACAGGTCATCAACTCCAACAAATCTTTTCTTAGCTCAAAGTCATATGCATTCCCTTTATCACATCCCTTAAGCTTCTCAATGCCTACTTTTTTACCCTTATAAGAACCCTTAAATGTATTCGGTCCAGTCTGATCAATAATATCAACGCTGTCACAATTCAGCAACCACTTTCCAATTCCATCCTTACCAGAAATCACAGTCTGCCATTCGTTTACCGAAACCACAATCAAATCATTGGGCAGTGGCTTTTGTAACTGAATCTTTGAGCCTAAATTATCAACCCCAGTTCTATTGTTCTGGTCGCCAAAATCCTCTTCAATCTCTCCGAGCTCTCTTCCTTTAGTACTCTCCTGTTGACATCCACAAAGCCCAAACGGGAGCTTAATGGAATTATTCTTCGGTTTCTTCAGAGCCGATTTAAGGGCATTCCCGATTTGAGCTTTGAACAACTTTTCCTGCCCTGATTGAACCAATAGCAAAACCACACCTAATGTGAACCCTTTCTTCTCGAAGATCTGCAATTTTTTACAGCAAATTGAAGCATTATCAAGGGCCCCCGACATGGCTGACCAAGAAACTGCAGAGTTACATGCAAATGTCAGCTTGAATACACACCCATTCACGTCATCACTAGACATATCTTGAATCATTATTGCGGGATGGTCCTCCGCTGAGGCTTGCTCTATCAATTTTATATGTAAAAATACATCCTTCATTTCAAATCCCGCTTGCGCATAACTATCAAATTAACCCCAAAAAAGGGTAATTACTAAAAGATGCTCACAATTAACCTTTAGCATAAAAGAATGTGGAGAAATCAATCATTTAAACGGACCTGAGCGGTAAAGAATCGTAATGCTTGCGAAGATTAGACACCAGCTTTTCGGGAAGTTGACTACCGGGGTACAACTGAGTCAAACTCCGTACAACAGTGCTCCACACATGCTTCCGGCAAGTCTCAGTCCTCGCCGTCGGGGTTGAAACCGGCGAGTCACGGACCGAATCAAGATTCAAAGTGTTCTTCAGCGAGGCAATGGCCTCTGACACATTGCGGCTAAGCCTCTGGAACCGCTTCTGCATGGCGGAGGGGTCCTTGAAAGAGGTCGCAGAAGAAGACGAAGGGTTATTTTCGGGCGGGCATTCGGATCTGTCCTGCGTCAGCATTAGCACTTGCTCCACCATGTCCTCGTCCGTGCTAGCTCTGCTAGACCAGCATTCCAATGCCGCCGCCATGGCTGGAGAGGAGAACGAGTTTGGAGGTTTCAGAACGGGGATTCAGCTTAAACACGGCCGGATTTAGACCGATTCGAGGGTGAGTTGAACCAAGTCTGTGTGAGTATGAGTATTGTACGTGAGAGGAAAAGAACATGGAGTGTATAAATGTGAGGAATAAAATAGTTGTGGGGGTGGAGGAATAAAGAGTGGCGAAAACCACGATGCATAATCATGGCATGACTAAAATGACTAGAAATATCTTCAGGCTAATTAGAAGTTTAGTACCATCTATCCTTAACATTTGAGTTTTCTGTACTTTTCATCTCTATCGTTTCAAATTTAGCAGTTACACCATTAATTTTAACATTTATCCCATCATCTACCCTTTTCATTAATTGAAGTTATTTTGATCGTTAAATGGTCAAATTTTTTACTAAAATGCCAAGGTACCCTCAAAATATTAAATTACATATGAGTTTTTAGATTTTCAAATCCTCTTTTTAATATCATATTTTAATTAGTGAAGATTCCAGTTAGTCTCCAACTTAAAAGAATTAAATTCATCTAATTTCTTTTGCTTTGGTTTATTTTTTTACCCTTCTACTTCTTTAGACTTTTAATTCGATGTGAATTTTTTTGCTAGTACTGATTTTAACGTGGTGCAAAAGAGGGGGCTTGAGAAAAATAATTTTTTGTTCTAATTCTTTTGATTATCCACTTCGCTATAGATTGTAAGACATCTTTTTCTTTTATGAAAAAAGTTCGTCTAATGGTGATATACTATAAGATTTAACGAAAATGGTAAATTGTGTCATAAAAAGTTGAAATTAATGATGTAAGTACCAAGTTTGAAACAATATGGATGAAACGCATAGCAAATCCAAACGTTTGGAGTAGATACTGCAAATTAGCCAAAATTTAAGTTTTAATATTTTGAAGGTATCTTGACATTTTAGTTAAAAAAGTGTGACCATCTAACAGTCAACTAATATCCATTGACGGAAAGGATATGCAGTGGAAGAAATGTTGAAATTGAGGATGTAACTATTAAATTTGAAACGATATGGATGAAAAGCATAGAGAATTCAAAGACTAGGGGTGGATAGTGCTAATTAGCCATACTTTTCAATTAAATATTTTACTAGTATTTTATGCATTGGATCTGACTGTAAAATTGAGATGTTGAAAGGATGTTGAAAGAGACAAAGTAAGATATTGTAATAGGAGAAGAGAAGAACGAAGAAGAAAGGAGGAGGATGGATAGACAAGCATTGACTATACTTCTAAGTGAGTAGGGGAGAAAAGCCTCTTACAATTGGCAATAAATAAATTTGGAAACCTTTAGTACCAAATTTGATACTATTCGAGAACTGGAGTTTTTCTTATAAATTAAACGCACGTCAAAAAACTTTTGGTAATTCAAGAGTACTGAATATATGATCCTTTTGACCAATTAAGAGTACACATATGTGTTTAAAAGTTTCAAATTTAATAATAAATTGAGTCTAATATGAATCGAGTACATGGAAAATTAAGATATATTAACCACTAAGAGAGGTTTCTCCCTTATTTTCCCCAGATCGGAAGAGCGTCGTGTAGGTCCCATGGTCGGTACTCTTCTTCAATTGCTCTCTTTTCTCCAAAAATTAATTTATCTTTTCGCCATTGCTCTTTATAATAGTTGGATTCATTGTTTTAGTGTAAACTAGTATTCCAATAATCTAGTCTTATGAGCAACTGATTGACGTGGTGGAATGGGTTAGAAGCAGTGTTCTAAAAAATGTGAGGCGTAGGAAAGCGTTAAAATCAAGCATTGAGCTCATATGTGTCTAAGCGTACCAATGCGCGAAAAAACTCAACTAATGCATGATAAAGCATAAAGCGTGAGGAAGCATAGAACCCAAGCTTCAAATATAGGCACCGCCTAAGCATTGCCTTAGCGAGTTTTTTAGAACACTGGTTGAAGCATACGATTGGTTATAAGCAACAAGTTGGATTCAGGTGAATTAGCTGCATTTGATTGGAGGTCAGACTCCTAACTTAGAGTCTGATTTGTTTCAATAGCCAGACCGGTACTATACTCTGCATTAATATTACAATAAAAAACTGAAATAAAAATTCATCAGATTAAACACACATGTGGATTGTTGATTTACTAAGATTATTGTTTCTTGCTTGTGGTGTATCAAATTTTTTTTCCTACAGTGGAAACTAATCTAAAATATTGAACCGTGTGACAAAGTTACGACTTTATGAAAACCCAACCTTGTAATATTTCCTTGAGTTCAAACTAAAGAATTTCAAATTTCAAATTAATTTCATTCATATTGAAAGAAGAGTAAGACTATCGTTTGCTTTTGACAGGACTCATATAGGAACTACAAACTCTAATCAGGTCTAATGCCTCTGCCCCTAAAACGATCTTGACGACTTGGCTTATTCTGATTCAACGCTATTCTGAATTTAGATAAGACTTGGTTTAATGTGATTACGAATATACAATATTGTTCTAAAACCAATTATTGACATGTGTTTTTTAGAGACATGTATAACAAGGCGATTTTGTTCTTTATGAAGGCTACACTCATAGTGGGTGAACTGACCCCCCATAAAGCTTTGTGAATTTTCTTAAGGAAATCACGTTCCTCAAGGATCGATCCCTCGACCTCGACCTCAATGGCTTTATGGTTTTTGAAATAATCCCTAATATCATTTGAACTTCACTGGGGAACTCGATTCCTCAAAGAGAGTTCACAAATTCTTGATCCCATCATGGACGTGGCCTTTAAAAAAGACAAAATCGTCTTATTAACGTGTCTTTTTTTGAATTCTTGACCCATCATGAATGTGGCCTCTAAAAGAGACAAAATCATCTTATTAGATGCGTCTTCAAAAAAGACAAGTTAACGCCAATGGAACTTACTCGGATTACGTGCTCTAACAAGGGACAAAAGCATCCACCTGGGCACTATAATATAATCTACTAATAATAATAATAATAATAATAATAATAATAATAATAATTTTTTATTTTCCGCTTCCTTTTTCTAACTTCACTTAACAGAAAATCATTGAGCAGACGTGTGACACTTGCCAACACCTCGACATTGGTGACCGATAAGATGCTATGATTTTTGGGTAAATTTCATATGTGGTCCCAATCTTTGCATATTGTATTAATTGGGTTCTCCTTTTTTGTTTCAAAGTCATAAGTCCTCAACTTTTCATAAATAATAAAGATACAAGCACTCTCATTCTAAAAAAATAACCTTAGTATCCCCTTACAATTTCAATAAAAAAAATTGAAAAAATTAAAGAAATAGTAAAAAAGAAAAAGTAATAATTTCTTCCCACCCAACTTGATTGTAAATTACAAATTTCAGCAGTCATTTAAGGCATCAAAAAACAAGCCCGCTCATTCTGTTGTCTGCTCCCATACTGCTATCAGAAATGGCAGAAAAGGGGTCCACTCTAAAAGAAACATAAAAAAAAATTAGTATTGGTATTTGCCATATTCAATCAAATTGAGGTATGGGCGAGATAGCAGATCGGAAGAGCATCGTGTGGAAAAATTATTTTCCTTTTTATTTGTACAAATTTTCAATTTTTTTAATTTAAAAAGTAAAGAGCATAAATATCATAAGGGATCTTATTTGTGCATTTATTAAAGATTGGAGACCCAAGGATTTGAAAAAAGAATGGAGGTCCAGATTATAAAAATTGCAAAAGTTAGGAACAGAAATTAACTGATGATTTTATGGGGGAGATTTTGCTGTTCTTTATTTTCCTCTTCTTTTTACACCTTTAAGTTTCAATGTATCTTTAGGTCTACACCTAGATTTTGGGGGGTGTCCTCAAAATGGTGTCCCCAAATAGGATTTGATGGAAGTCACACTTCCATATAATTCAAGAGATCCTCAATTTGAATTTTTAAAGAATCCATCAAATTCTGTGACCCTTAGGATAGATTTCAATGGATTCTATAAAATTTTGTTGTGTCAAAAATCCATGGAATTCAATGGATTTCTAATTATTGGTGGATTCCAAATGATTTTGATGGATTTCAAAAGCATAAACATGAATAAACTTTTTTTCTACAAATCCGCGTATGACCCCTTGAAATTCTAATTATTCCCTCTTTTCCAAAAAAAAAATAAAAAAAAATGAATAACAAAAAAGACAAAACAACAAATACGCTTCGTCCTCTCTAAACTCAACTCTTTACCTTTCACAAGGTAACTTTTCCATTTTAAGAAGTCCTCTCATGGCGCATAGGTTTTATAAAGACATGCACAGAAAATTATTGCGAATAAATTAATGGGTAATTATATTCACACAACACTATTTGTGTCATACTCCACATTAAATCGTACTACAGGAATCAAGTATAGTAATAAACATGATTAAGACCATTTGTTGAGATAAAAACGTGGTGTGTCAAATAATAATTGTAGTGTGAATAAAATTGGTCTAAAATTAGTAGCCATATATGGAGAATCACGAATTTGGACTTGGCATTGCTTCAAAAAACGGAACTAACAAGAAACGATAATTACAATAATATCATTGCCCAGTGACGAAAATGGAGATTGATTAAAAAGCTATGACTATCATTTACAAATTAAAAAAAAAAAAAATGGTTATGAGCTTCCTCTGTATAATTTAACATTTTTTATTCATGAGCAACAGAAAAAAACTACGAATATTTTTATAGAAGGGGAAAAAACAAGGTTATATATTTTTATATATTGTTTAACCACATAGTTTGAATATTTTTTGCTTCTTTTTATTTTTTGATCATCAAATAAGAAATTATGTTAATACTTTCATTACTCTCTTCTCAAGTTCCTGTTTAAGTTCTGCAAATAGCCATGAATAATATATATTTAAAATAAAATAGAATGAAATTTAAAAAAAAAAAAAAAAGGTTACTCATGGTTAAATTGAGGTCTTAAAACGACACTAGTAACCGGTCGGTTCCCAATCGGGTTGAACCGGAAAACGCCCAGCCTTGACCAGACTGCTCCAAGAGGTATATCAACTACACTTAATAAACAGCTCCACCAACTGTTCTGTAGAATACCAAGCTATCTCAGCCTAAAAGAAAACTCTACCACAGCAAGGAAGGAATTAAAAGAAGCACAAACAAGAGAGAAGACACGTACAAAAAATTAAAATAAAAATAAAAATATACAGCTATTATTGAAACACTGATCAAGCTCACCCCTATATAAAACAATTATTATTAATTGCACTAAGCTATTGTTTCAGATTTTGTACGCACATACGGATCCATGTCACATACTTCACACTAATCTGCCCCGAAAGATATCCAAAACGAGCAGAAGTTGGGAGTATGTGCAGCAAATATAAATACATGGAAGCAAGAGACTAAACGACAAGCTCCTTCCCACTGTATGTATACATAAGTGGCTCATGGAGAACTCAATCTCTAGAAGGCAAAACTTAGGAGCCATCTACAAGACAACTGCAGCTCCTATAGAGCTTGATTCTCTCTGCCAAAATTAGGTACCTGTTTGATCTCCAGCTTGTCTTTAGCAGGCCGATATTCTCCTTCGCTTATAGCATTTGAAGAGCCCATTGCTATCATTATCCCCAGCTTGTTTATTATTAGTAACTCTGGTAGGACACTCCAGTGCACTCCCGGTGTCAACAGATGGTGAATTTACAAAAGATGGTTGATTCTCCTGTACAAAGTTCTAAAAGCAATCAGTATAACTGAAAAAATGAATTAGTCGCCTTCAACCATTAAAGTTCTATATCTTTAACCTAATAACGAGCTCATTTGAGACTCAATTCATATTTCCTTTTTCTTCTAAGAATGGCCTCTGCACAATGGGTCCACTAGACTGCACAGACATTTTGCACTTATCTCCTGAGATATCTATTCTGGCCAACTGACTAGTCAAGAACATGGTCAAAATAAAGTTGAAATCACCAGAAATCCAAATCCAGAATTAATTTGGAACTGGGAGATCGGAAGAGCTATTGGTATATTTTCAAAATCTTGTGTAACTTCATCAAGATATTATACAAAGTGTCAAAATGAGAACAGCATCATTAAATGTCCAATATCCCAAGTTTCAGAAGTATGTACCAGTATATTGCTGTAGTACACTCATGATATTTGGACAACAATGGGATGGAACAGAAAATTTGCATCAATGGTGACCTCAATACCGACCTCAACACACAAGTGAGAAAAAAAAAATTTGCTAAAAAAGAGATAAGCACATGTTTAAAAGGTAAATAGGACATAAATGGAGAAGCTATTCTGAATCTTATACATGTTTCACTGCTGCTTCATTATTTTTATACATGTTGAAAGTGAAAGCAGAAATCATGACTGGATTACTATGTACAGCAAGACATATTCTTGAAAAGAACACATATTAGTTTGCTCCATCAGCTTGTGCACAGGTAGAAAAGAACAGCAAGAAGATTTTCCATAGATCAGTCCAATAATAAGGTTTACCTTTTACCTCTGAACAAGGAAATATTTCAATTACATGCTAACTAAAGTAATATTTATTATTTCACACACAGTACATTATCATAAATTCATAACATACAAGCATTAAAAAAATCACAAATTACCGCGCAAATCCTTGGCCTTTGCTTTCGCTCTCTTCAACTTCTGCTTGAGAAATTGCAGAAACGGGACAAGTTCCATCCAGCTTCACGTCATTTTCTCTATTATGAGTTTCTGGACAAAGATGTAAATCAATTAGTCTGCACACTAGAACACTTTATTTCAGGTAGTTGTGGGATAAAAATATACCTGTTGATAGCTTTGATACTGAGGAAGGGATGTTATTTAAGACTTTCTGGCACATGACTGTGTCCTGGAAATCAAGGAAGGTGTTGTCGAGAAAGTTCAGTCTCTCTGATTCTTTCATTATAGAGAACCCAAAAGAAGTTGTCCAAGTGCTCAGAACATTAGGAACGGCTGGCAAAACGAGCCTTTCTACTCCTAATTCAATGAGTTTCTGAAAACAATGAGTAAAGATGTTAGTACCTAATGCAATGCAAGAAAATATGTCACTTGCAGATGCTAAATCTGAGAAAAAAAATTATAGCTTGCTGCAGTCCTGAACTGAGTGAAATTGTATGTCATATTGGCTCATATAGTCTTTAGCCAAAAGCATATTACCCATAGAAATACTAGACACTCAACTAGATAAATTTTCAACCTGATTTTAGAACAAACTTTGGAGTTCTATGTTAAGAATTAACAGAAGTTTAGCCAAGATCTGCACTAAATGGAGACATCTATCAGGGTAGCTTATGAAAGTGTGTAGAATTCCAAGATACAAAAACATGATCTGCAACAATTCAATGGTACGTTTTTCCAATCTACCTGCCCCAAAATCTAGGAATCTGTTGTCAATTTAAGTAACAAATATCTTCCAAGTCAGAAGCAAAGTCAATGTTTAATTTACTTTCATCAGATATATGCATATGGTATCCCATTAGCCACACGAACTGTGCTTAAAATAAAAGAGAAAGAGCCTTTGTTGTCCTCCATCGAACCTTGAAATACAAAAGAAGAGTGAAGGGTAGCGAGTGCTTGGGTGCTGAAGCAGCCATTTGAAGAGGCAATACACAAACAGATAATACACAAATGAAGCTTTTTCATCAATAATAATGTGATTATATGCTAACAAGCTTCTATAAATAAAGCTCAACCTTAGATAAGTATACAGCCCTATTGCAACACCATGCCAAATAAAAAAAAAAACAGAGAAAAGCACATTCCTTCTGCTTCCTTAACAATAAATAGAATGTTGTACCTTCTCAAGCTCATTCATCAGAATGCGACACATCCCAAGTCGACGATATTTAAATCTTGTAGCAACAAGTGGGACTTCTGCGACTTTTTTGCCATAAATCCTGAAGTCAACAAGTGTCACTTCAGGGTACACTTCATGAAAGATAAAAGTCAAGGATCCTATATTAAGAATCTGCAAGCAAAAGATACCTTATCGTTGCCACTGAAATCAGTTCATCATTTCTCTCCAGAAGAACTGTATAAAAGCCTTGAAAATTTAAACGATTTAGTTCAGACCTGTGCCAGGGAAAATTAATTATTGCAGCTGTAATACATACACAGCCAAAGGAAGAATTTAGGCACTGTTTGGCATCTAACTATAATTGGTTCAAATTATAAATAGAAATCTTTTCCACTTGTCATCATTTCATTGGATCACTTAGTTTGATATAAGTTTAACAATTTTGGCTAGTCTGAAAAAAAAAAAAAATGATGCCACGTGCTAAAAAAATTCCATTTATAACTGGGAGCAATAATTGGATACCAAATGGACCCTTAACCACCAAAGGAATCAAATAAATGACAAGATTATGTACATGAAAACTTTAAGGTAATTATGCAAGTAAAGCATAAAAAAAACAAGTTAGGTGAAATAAAGGAATGTTTTTCAGCATGAAGTTTCAGTTAATGCGATTTCTAAAGACAACAGGTTGATTGATCTCAAAACCATGGGCAGAACAATTTCCATGCACGTTAGATCTCACCATCTATTGAAGATAACATCTTCCATGAGATCCCTCCTTGCATGAGGCTCTTTGACAGGTTCAAAACATTCATGCATTACACTGAGAGCAACACTAAGCTTGCTATAGCTCTCCATTAGAAACTCTTTATCAAATGCATTATGATCATGAGAATCAGCTTTTATGCATTTCATCAAAGTCCAAGTCAAATTATCAGTCCCCACAGGAAATGCTCTTCCCAAAATGTTGCGGAGACACCGAAATATCTGCAAAATAAGCAGCCATAGCAAACCATCAAGGTATTAGCATATTAAGGCCGAAGAGGAACTATCAACTCATATTACAAAAATTCAGACGACAGTACTACTTATCATGGAATTGAACTATGCTTCTCACGCATCCAGCATTACCTAATTTAAGAAATATATTGCCCTATGCTTAAATTATTTCAATTCCACTTTAGTACTAACGTCAAACGGATGCAAACAATTTTTGTAATAAAAAACAAGAATTGGACATTACAAATATGCTGTAACTGAAGAAAAGGAATCAAAACTTATAAAATAGAAAAAGAAGGGAAAATGAGAAGGGTCGTGCCCGACGGTCATTCTTCAAAAAACAAAATGCTGGAAGAAGTACCTCTCCACATGTTTCCCTGCAAAACCAATGTCCCTTAGGATAATCATCCAGTGACTCAAAACCTTTATTCCTGAGACAGCCAACATGATCTACAACAAATTTCCATACCATTAGAGCAATATACAAGTTATGTTTCGGTACATTTATATCCCTCAATTAAACACAACATTATAATGCATCGCCAATCATAAGGCTAACTTACATTGGTGTTCACACTGAGCACAGATCAGAACACTATGTTTGGTAAACCGCTCTTTGTTCTTATCAAAGCCACCATGGCCACAAATGCCACAACAGCATGTAGGACAGAACCAGTCACCGTCTGGGACCTCCTATAGGACAGAGGAAATGCAATCCAAAAACAATTAGTTCTACTAAAAATCCTTCCCTGAAGACATGGAGAGAATACAGTGAAGCAAGATGTAAGAACCGAAATGACATACCGTCAAACCAAGGCAATGAGCATGAAATGAAGATGGACAGTTATCACACAAAACTAGTTCACCTCCATAGTGGCAGACGGAACATATGTAGTCATTTGTGATGCAGATCTGACTGGCATTCATTTGTGTTTCAGGTTTTGAATGTTTGTTACTATTCTGGCGTCTCAGTTGCAACTGGCACTCCAGCAAAGATCTGCCATCCTCCAAAAAAATGTTCGCTGAAGGTCTGTGATTGGTGCTTCCAGCATGAGACTCAAAGTTACTGAGTGTAAAAATTTTTTGGCAACAACTGCATTTAATACCATCTCGCATTATTCGCCCTTCTGCCATTGGGCGGCCATCCTTCCTGCAACGATATTGAACTTTTGCCCTTGGCAAAACCACATTTTTGTCTATCAACCAAGACAAGACCGTTCTAGGAGTTCGATTAAAGGAAGAACTGACCAATTCCCGAGCTCTTTTACTTGATCTCAAGATGGGGGTTGAAGAATCTTCACCCCCGTTGGATCTCACTTTGATTGATCGACAGGACTTTCTGCCTTTCTTGAGCAAATGTGAACAATCAATATGATTTGGTTCCTTTTGCTTTCTCTTTCTCCCCTTCTTCGATATATTGGCTCCTTGAAGTTCAACTTTACCCAGTTTTACAAGCCCTTCTAATGTAGACAAACCAGATGATTCAGCTGGCAGGCTTCTGGATATGTGATCTGACGGAGGGAAATGTCCCTTGGATTTTATGGCATCAGACGGAAGACAGGATCCATTTATAGCCAGCTTATCCTCAGAATCCTTGATGGCATGTATTTTTCGCATTGCTCCTACAGAAAGAGGATCATCTCTAGAAGATAGCCCACCAATCTCTTCCCACAATTTGCAAGCTGATAGAAGAGAATAAAACGATCTTCCATCTGGTGAACAGTAATGAAACTTCCTTTGGCCTCGCTCTCTGATCAACCACCCAACAGAAGTTAGGTGTTTCATGGCTTTCAAGGTCATATTCCACGCTTTCGCATCCATTTTTGAGCTGTCGCTAAAATCCTTATCGTCTAACCCCAGTAGAAGATAATCCTTCACTGCTTGAGGGCAGGGTTGAGATTCAATACAAACTCCATCAGAAGGGCAAGGCACCTTGGACAGCTTGCTGCAAGATTGTAAATTTCCAACAGGTGGATATGAAAACAAATTATCAGCTGAACTTACTATGCGTTTTTCATTGCAATGGGAGGTATTGAGCACTTCAGATCCAAGCTCCAAACAAACTAGATGAAAGGAATAAAATAACTTCCCATTAGGAGAAAAGTAACGTAATCTTGGCCTATTTCCTTCATTTACAAATTCAATTTTCCAGCCCAAGTGCAGTAGATGCTTCCTAGAATTCAAAAGTAATGCACTTGAAGGCACCTTCTTCCGCCTATATATTTCATGACATGTAACAATAGCATCAGGGCAAAACTCGGCTCCAGGAACCAAGTCAGGCACAGCTGAGCGCCATCGCAGTTTGTTTTTCCTCTCTAGTTTCTTTCTCCATGTTGAAGATTTGATCTCCATGTGTGACACATCAGAGCACATAATAGGAGCTGCTTCATTGTGATTATTGGAACAAGTTCCAGAAGCTTCATCAGGATTAGGTGATAAAATTGGCAGAGCAAGAGGCAAACACACCATATCTTCTCCATTGGTACGTACTTTCAAAATAGATGTCAAATTATCTTGATGATTTTTCTCTTCAAAATGATGATGGCTTGTCTCATTTTGAATGGTTAGTAGCATTCCCTTCCTGTCCATTTTAGAACTTTCTTCGAGCGGTACAATTTCTCGAGAATTACGAAGTATATAGCCTATAAGAAACTGGTTCAGAATAGAATCAAGAACTGGTTTTGGAAATTCCAGCCTAAGTCCTTCCTTTACCATGTCCATAGAAGTGTTCAATTCTTTGAGAAGTTGCTCAACAGTTATCTTAACGTTATCAAATAGAACCTTCAACACCATTTCTCTCCAAATATTCTGCAAGCGAGAAGTCCAATCTTGAAGACACTCGAAGCCCTCCTTGACCCGTACTTCATACCAAATTTGCTTTATCGATACAGGCAAAGGTAAATCTTCCTTTACTGACTCAATCAGTTCAAGAAACAACCAGTTTCCCCGAGGTTCCCATTCACCAGTAAACTCATTCCAGTCTTGAGTTAACCTTAACATCTGAATCTCAGCAGCCATTTCATCACCCATGTCAGGAAAGAAAATTTTTCTCTGCTTATGACCATCCTGGTGATCAAAAATCACGCCTTCCCACCAGGCATCCTCATGGAAAAAGTCAACACATTGCCCGTATAGCAAACACCGCGTCCCAAGATCCTGGGTAGGTGGCAAAGGCCTTATCACACCCCGATAATTCTTGGGCATCACAACGCCAGTGGAAACTCCATCAATTATAGGAGTTACCTTCACATCTTCAATCAAATTATCAGAGCTGTCATCACTAAGAAGGTGATCATACTTCACAGTTCGAACCAAATCTTCAGCTGATATCACTGTTGCGGCGTGCCAGGAACCCAGGAATCCTTCTTCCAGACTCCTCACCTAATTATAAAATTCACAATTGGCAAATTGAAACCGAGAAATAAAATAACTAATAAACAATGGGCAAAGATAACAGAACAATTACTACCATGAAACCTCAGAAAAATGAAAACACAAGAAAAATAATGCATGATTTTGAAATTGAAAAGGGGCAAACAAGTTCATGGAATTCCAACAACTATTCAGTCCCAGTTAATTCATATTAATCGAATCAAAAAACGAGTCATATTAGTCGACCCATTCAGACTGCTTCAATAAAAGACAAATAATTGATAGCCGCATGAACACCATATAAAACCCACATGCAACCAAGAAAAAAAATTAGAAATTTGGGTGAATACATGATGTATACATTCAGGGGGACGGGTACTATAATGCAGATAAAATTCAGAACAGAAGTTGAAAATAAACGTTGAAATATATCAAATTAACCGATAAAAAGGAAAAATACCAAAACCCAGAACAAGAAATTATATTTCTTGGAACCAAAACGGCCCAACATTTAAAATAAAAAAAAAAAAACAGCCTTCTACATGCATACACATACACGATCACACCCCAAGTATTAAATAAAGCACTAAATGGATTACCTCAACTTTTTCATTCAAAACAAGCTTCCTGCGGTTGTTCTTTCTTGCCCCTAATTCTCCAGTTGCCATTGCATCGGAAGCCAGTCTGCGGTGCGTAGGGTTAAACGGACATATTTTCTCTAAATACTAAAGAAGTGGAGAGTCCATATTTATGTGAAATTTTTGGGATTTGTTTTCCCTCAAATTTCTTAGTATTCTTATATATATTAATTGATATTTATTATTTATTTATATGGAAGGAACCATCAATCCTGTTCCTGGGAACCA
The DNA here is from genome assembly GCA_963692815.1 of Nyctanthes arbor-tristis. Classification (NCBI taxonomy): domain Eukaryota; kingdom Viridiplantae; phylum Streptophyta; class Magnoliopsida; order Lamiales; family Oleaceae; genus Nyctanthes; species Nyctanthes arbor-tristis. The sequence continues at coordinate 23,856 of CAVNYN010282200.1, forward strand.
AGTAACAAGGCCTGCTCAGTACAATTGTTCCAGTCTGTTGAGTCTCTCTCGTCCCCTCCTCTGACTATGCCATATAATATACAATAAAATAAAATAATATTTGCAGATTTTAAAACGTGGTGATTGGATAAATTAACCATTTTTGATCAAATTTTAAATTTAGAAAAAGATAGGAATATATTTCCAAAAAGTTGTCTTGAAAGTTGAACGACTGTAAGCATCGCCTTTTTGTGTTGTTGCTTTGTACCATAATTGCTCCGGGAAATGTACAAATTCCACAACCATTGGAAGGTGTACATAAATAGACACATATACGTGTTTAAGATAAAATTATACAATATTCGTTTTATGAAAATAGGCTCAATTTTTTTAATTTATCTCATATTATAGTTCACTTATATAAACGAGGTTGAACAATTAATTTTTTTTCTAAATAAACCCTTAGTCCAAATACTAATAAATTTATAATGCATTAAGTTGAATTAGTCTTGAATAAGGATACGTTAGAGAATTAAGTGTAAATTTTATATTTTCAATCAAATTAATTCATCTTTCTCAATCCATAAGATTAGTTTATATATGTTTATTTTTATTGGACGGAGGTAGTAAATAAAAGAACTGCATAAAATATTGAAGGTCTTAGTAAGTTGAACTTCTTTGAAAGGAGATTATACCGTGTTAATTGAATCTGCATGTCTTATTCTTACGACGTGTGTTGTTGAAAATTGAACGGAAATTCTATGAAATACGTTAAAATTGGTTGCGTGTGTAAATTGCATAATAATGAATTTATTTATTTATAATGAAAGATTATTTTCTCCTGACTATTGACCATCATCTTCTTTGCAATAGATTGTTGGAAAATATCGGTTGACATGGTAAAATCACAGCACTTTAAACATGAACCAAATCGGAATCTTCAAACATGAACAATGAACAAAGGATTAAACACGATCTTGAATCGTTGTCCTAAAAATACATTTGCTCCCTCTCAATTCGAGATGCTTTAGGGACTATAACGAAAATAAGTTCTGCAGATTGATCAAGTCTCAACTCGGATTCTCAAAGCATAAACGAAACTGGAATAGGAACTCCAAAAACCATCTTTGATGTTAGTTTTCCGGATTGTTTTTGTATATTGTAGTGTGTTAAATCCACTCCCAATTTGAAAAATGCATCATATATTTATAGATTTCCAGCCAAGACATCCATTAAGATGTTAAACGTCACAAAAGTTATCCAAAAAAATGCCAAAAATTCGAAGAAACATGTTGGTTCGCTGAAACCAGCTGTGTGGCGGCAAGCTATAAGTCGTGTGGCCGCCCGGCTTATTTGCATGCGTCACTGGTTCTGTTTTTTAGCGCACGGTGCATCCCTTCTTTCTGTCTTTCTTTTCTTTTTTCATTTTTTTTTTCTCATTTCTTGGTTTTGGTTCCGGCTTCCTCCTAAGATTTTCTATAGAAACAGATCGAGCTCTAAATTTAGATCCCGCCCACCAATTAAAGGGGGCTACATCACCTAAGTCGGGCTTTAAATTCGAAGTTCGATCTATTTCTATGGCCGAATCGCTTCCTCCTCAAATATATTTCAACTACACTTTTCCAACATAGAATTTACACCATCTTCGTTGCCTGCCTATCTCGCTATCGTTTCCAATCCGAAATCACCACAAACTCCTTGTTTGATTCTTTTTTTTTTTTTTTTTTTGGAAGGGAAAATATGATCTTTATTTTATATATGATCGCAAGCCACGGAAGTCACAAACAAAAGACAATAGTGAGAGCTACATTCAAACAATCAGAAGATAGTGAATGCGTAGTGATGTGAAATCAAGTTTCAGATTTTATTTTAAAATTTTCAGATGTTTCTCAGGAAAAAAAATAAAAAAAAAAAATTGTGTTGAGTTTTACGGCTTGGCTACTCGTTGCAATGGTGGTGGCAGTGGATGTTTTTGTATGCGTTTATAAATTTATAAAATACTAGCATAAAATCCGATGGTGAGTCCCGCCATTTATAAGTAATCATTAACGTAATCGTTTACAAAATAGGGTAAATTTACCGTTTTAGTTTAAAGATATTTTTTCTCAATCATACAATATATACACAAGGGTAAAATTGTGAATTGACAAATTTTTTTTTAGAAGATTATTTGAATGATTACTTATAAACAATATTTTTCATAAGAATGAGTATATAGAGAAGCGATAAGTATACTTTGGACTTGAGGCTTTCCATCTGAAACATGAGCATCGAACCACCGTTAATCTATATATATATATATATATATTGAGAACATTACAAGGGAGATTATAAAGGAAGAGAGTCGAACCCTTAACAAAATGTGTAAGAAACAAATACGGATGTCATTAGTTAAGTTTGATTGAGTTTACGAAATCTACATAAATGAATTTATAGATTTTCAAACCCCCTACCCTGGTAAATTTTCTAAAGATATTGATCAGACTTTAAAAATAGAATCTGATGACCCACATTGCAGCTATCTAACAAAAACAACCCCACATCTCAACTCCATGAAATAGGTCTAAATGGAACTATTGAAAGGAAAGATAATAATGAAAAAAAAAGAAAAAGGAGAAAAATGAAAGGAAAGATATAAGGGCAATTCTAAGGGGATATGAAAAGGGGACATTATAAAGTGACATTCTCATGTGGCAAATATTCATTGGGTGATGATTACATAACTATTTTTTTATTATTCAATAGAAATGTATCACATAAAAATATCACCTAATAATGTCATATTTTCATGTACCTCAAAAATTTTTCAAAATATAATGAGTGAACCTTTTTCTGTGGAAGGAGAGCAAATCGCATCATCAATCAGCGGTAGATTCATACTAAATAACTAATTTAGTTGACAAACAATTTAATTTTATTAAATCTTACTTTTTATAAATTAATAATTATCTTCAGGCTTATAGATGTATCTTAATATTTTACCCGTATAGATTAATTGTCACGACCCCGCTAATTTTACAATTTTTCAAGAATATCTTATATTGGTTAATAATTTTCTTAGCGTCAGCTTCAACACAAATAGCACGGACAGGACGCACAAAAAGAACAAAATTGTTTTTTTCTTGATAAAGCTAATTATTTAAACTAACAAGTTATTATATTTTAAAGAATCATTAAAACTTGGTTTTCCAATAAAATGCAAAGAACCTAACAAGTTGTATTAATAGAAATATTTCATTGATTACCAAAACAAGCAAAGTTGATCTAGTCAAGGCAAATCATTGGGAAGCTATCATACTTAAAGGTAAGTTTTCAATTGCTAGGAATACATTTATAAAGAGGTGGACATACTTATTAATACAAAAGGTAATAAGTTCTTAATTTCATTCGTAGTAGCTTTAAGGACAGGTTTATACTACATGCAAAACTCTACTCCTGTTCGCAAGCATGTTCCAACTTATAGCTTGCCTTACTTTTCAATTATCATATTTTCAATCATCTATAAAATTGTAGAAAACTGGAGTGAGTACGAAGTACTCAGTGAGTAACAAAACTCTTTGATTTACCTTTATTTGAAAGATTTATTTTCAAGAAAACTATTGAATGCACAAAGTTTTTCAATGCACAAGATGACCAAATCACTAGTTAAACTATTACCAGTAGTGCGCACAAGATTCATATTATTCGATATCAATTCAATCATGGCCATGTATATTCAAGTGGATCCACATTCGAATTTCAGTTGACCCCTACCGGAATTCCAACAAAGTACAATACAATTACAAAGCAAGTATCATACTAATCATCGCCCATCTTGTTATCATTAGATGGCTCCTAGTGTGGCAATAAAACAAAGACAAGACAAGATGGGTAGAACATCAATTAGTGATTCAAATGCAATAAATGATCAGTATTTCTTTTCAATACATCAAAGTCCATGTTTATTTTACGGAATACTTCAATTAAAACCATACTTTTATTATCAAAACTTTAAGAATGCTAAAAGAGAACAAAACATTAGTTACTCACCTAGTTAGCTTGACTTTCCCAAGAATTCTTTGAGCTGTTGACAATTGCCCTCAAATCCTTAATATTCCTTAATCAAAGTTTTTCTTTAAGTTGGAATCTTCCTATGTATGAAGAAGACTCTCTTTCAAGTATAAAATTGGTGTTTTGATGGGTTTGCTAGTGTTCTATCACTCTCTACCTTGGTGGACGAATTTTCCTTATATTTGAGGATCTTAATATCCTCCAATAAGAAGCAAAGAAAGAGCCAAGACATATTATCTATAGTTTGATTTTCTAATGATTCAAGGCTCTTTTTTATGCTATAAATGTGGGAAAAAAGGAAGAGAGTAGGATAGATAAAGGTTTGTGAAACCCTTATTTATAGTTGTTAAATTTAGTTGTTTTTAACTTACATTTTAGTTTCGCCAATTAGAGCAAGACATGTGGCACAATACGGCATCATCTATCTTAGGAGGTGACGTGGCTCAATGTAGTTCATTCGTTTATTGCTCGACACATCTTTATATTTTGCGTTATTTTGTAATTAAGTCACGATACTTTGATGCATATTACTCAAAGTCCTTCCACTTATCGTGGCTTTGCAATTAGGTGGCTAAACTTTAAGTCAATGACCGCGTTCTTATCTTCAAGCATCACTCGAGTAATGATCTTTGTATTTTGTAGCATTTCAAGCCATTATTCGATCATTGTCAAAATAATATTTATATCGTCCATAACCATAATCAAATTTTTAGTATTTATTCGAGTGACAAATTTTATAATATTTTGATTAATGTGATTCAAACAATTATCCAATCATGATGTCAATAGCCCCATTCCAATTTTGGGCATTCATATAAGTAATAATCTTGAAACTTTATAATTGATACAATTCAATTTGATCACTTTGTCATTATCTTATAACTTTTCAGTTGATACAAAATGTGTTTGGTAACCTATTCAGATTATAATCTGGATTATAATCTGCACACGGTATCATTTCATTGGTTTCACTTTTTTTAAAAAATCCAAAATTAAAAGTTAAGCCGCAATTGTTGACTTTTTGCAAAAAAAAACCAATAAAATGATGTCATGTCGTAGATTATAATCCAACTAGTTGCCAAACACTTTGCAGGTAACTTTCTCATCATTATCAAAATGATGATCATATTACCTAGTTTGTTTATAAGATTTTTGCTGAATGTTACAATTCTTGTCACGCCCCTAAATTTACTACCTTATTTTCTCATATTGATAGCGGAATTGTCATGTCCCTAAATTTATTACCTTATTTTCTCATATTGGTAGCTGAAGCATTTGGAAAATTAATCTCGATTCAAAATTGAGGGCGAGACTTTATATGTACAAGCCAAACAATATTATAATATCATATTAATTATAGCTTTACAATAATTATTGCGGTCACCCATAACGAAACCTCGAAATCTCAATCACATACATGTATCTTCTCCATTCTTAGGATGATCCGGCCACCAAGCTTATTAATTCAATACCTACAAGGTTGTTAGATAGAAGGAATTGTGAGTACAGTGTACTCAGTGAGTAACAAAATATCTTGATTTACCTTTCATTTAAGAGAGAAAACTATTGAATGCACAAAGTATTTAGATGCATACGAGAGCCTTATCACTAGTTAAACTACTACTCGTGATACGCACATGATTCAAAGATTCAAAATATCCAAGATCACGTAGTAAGGCCATAATATCACAAAGGTTACTACATAGCCAGAACGACCAAGACCACATCACAATGTCATATTACCACAAAACAAAGTAAAATGGGTAAAGCATTAACTTGTGATTTAAATGTAATAAATCAATTTATTTGCATAATGACAATGCATCAAAAATCCATGTATTTGTTATAAAAATATTATGAACAAAAGAAAGGGAATCAAAATACCAATTACTCACCTTTTTAATTTGTTTTCCCAAAGACTCTTTTCAAAACTTTAATACTTTTTAATCCTCTCTTCATTCTTTCACATACCTAGCCATCTAAACACTAAACTTTTATTCACTCTTTTTATATTACAAATAAAAAGGCAATTTACATATTTATGGGAGAGAGGCCGGTGGTGGCGTGTCTGAAAAAATGTTTTGCCTCATTTGCCCTTTTATAGGAGCTAGGAATTGATTGTATTTAAATAGCATATGAAATTCATGAATTACAAAACTGACTAGCGTTCCTAAAACTTGGCAAAAGGAGCAAACTCATTATTTACACAAATGACAAATGTCTTATAAACTTGGCAAAACTAGCACCACTTGTTTGAAATCTATTAATCACAAAATAGCACATTTCTTATTACTTGGCAATTTTAATACCATATATATTAAAGAGGATGATTTATTTATTCAATCATCATTCAAGTAATATTCACATAGCTTAATTGATTGTTAAAAATTTTCAGGATGCTACAATTTACCCTCCTTAAATGAATTTCGTCTTCGAAATTCACTAAACAATGTGGTGATAATTATTATTATTATCAAAAGCACAGTGCGCAACCGAATAAATTGCTTCCCCTGCGTACCCTCACTTCCTTACCATGTGTATCACCAAAATCAAATTTATCTTTCCTTCATGAAGTCAAAGTCTTAATAATTTATTTAAATTTTATTCAAAATAGGTTAATTAACAACCAACAAAGTTTGGTTGCCGTGCAAAATAGCTAAAAGAAAAATTTTTTAATTGAAGTAGGGATCAATTATGTGAAAGAAATAGGCTTTAAGGCTTAAAAGAGCATAAAATAAGTTTTTGAGTCAATCTAGAAAAAAGAGCCAAGACATTATCTATAGTTTGATTTTCTAATAATCTAAGGCTCTTTTTTGATGCTATAGATGTGGGGAAGAGAAGGAGAGGGTAGGATAGGTTGATATCCTCTCATAAGAAACAAAGAAAGAGCCAAGACATTATCTATAGTTTGATTTTCTAATGATTCAAAGCTCTTTTTTGATGCTATAGATGTGGGAAGAAAGGGAGAGGATAGGATATATTGAGGTTTGCGAAATACTTTATTTATAGTTGTTAAATTCAGTTGTTTTCAACTTATATTTTAGTTCCACCAATTAGGGCAAGACATGTGGCACAACACGGCACAATACATCTCAGGAGGCGACGTGGCTCAATGTAGTTCATTTATTTATTGCTGGAGACGTCCTTATACTTTATGCTATCTTGTAACTAAGTCACGATACTTTAATGCATATTACTTAATGTCCTTCCACTTATCGTGGCTTTGCAATTAGGTGGCTAAACTTTAAGTCAATAACCATGTTCTTATCTCCATGCATCACTCGAATAACCATCTTTGCATTTTGTGGCATTTCATTTGGTTATTCGATCAGTGTCGAAATAACATTTATATCGTCAATGACCGCAATTGAATTTTTAGTATTCATTCGAGTGACAAATCTTGTAATCTTTCAATTAATGCAATTCAAGCAATTATCCAATGATGTTTTCAATAGCCCCATTCCAATTTTGGGCATTCGTTTAAGTAATAATTTTATAACTTTACAATTGATGCAATTCAATTCCATCGCTTTGTCATAATTTTATAATCTTCCAGTTAATACAAATTCAAGTAACTTTCTCATCATTATCAAAATGATGATTATATTACATAGTTTGTTTATAAGATTTTTATGGGATGTTACATTAATTGTCAACATTTTTCAGGAAATTGGTGTTTCTCAACTAAATTTCAACTCTTGTAAGAATCATGAAGTGTTTGATTAATATTTTTTTTCCTGAAATTCATTTTCCTCCTTTAGGTTATTTGACTAGACTTTCCTTGAAAATAAAGAAAATATTTTCATATGTATGCAGGTCTAAGGTTTTTGTTTTCAATACTCTACGAAACGAAGGGATAGAGAGAGTTAAGGATTTGATAATAGAGCAAGGCGAATGGAACACAGACGTAATTAAAGATGTGTTTTGGCCAGTTGACCATAAGAGAATCCTAGGAAAACTGATTGGGGAGAGGAACAAAGAAGATTGCAAGACATGGAACTTCACTAAGAATGGAGAATACTCCTTTAGGAGTGGAAATCACCTTGGGAAACGAATGACAAGTTATAAATTGATTTTTACAAATCTAAGTATTAACGAGTAATACGTCAAAGTTCAATGATCGTTTAGTAACTTAAATAGTAAATTTAGTGACTAATTAGTAACACATTAAAGTTTAATGATGAATTAATAACTTAAAGGAAAGTTTAGTGATCAATCAATAACAACTTAAATAGTTCAATTACCATATAAGTATTTCACTTGCCACGTGGCGGAGCTGTTAAGTCACACCATCTCCTCCGTTAAATTTAACTAACAGATTCCATCTTAGTGACGGATGAGAAATATTTTTATAAATTCAGTGGGTAATAGGTAACAAGTTAAAATTGAATAATGGTTTAGAGACAAAAAGGTATGATGAGTGATCAAAATGGTTTTTAACTCACATTTCGACACATAGTTTATGTGTAAAATAAATAAATAATTGAGTAAAATTCGTAGCTAATTTCAGCAAAAGTTAGATCAGTAAGCACTCATTTCCAGTCTGGTATTCGCACACAAGTTCAATAATTCAAAGTGTATTTTTGATTCGTGATTTGCATCCCTCTACGGGTGCGCATGCAAGAGAGAGCCTCTCAATTATACAATTTAGACATTAAAAATATGCAAACATATATTTAAATAAGACATTGTAACACCAATTTTCCAATGTGAGATTAAACTCATGTAATCAATTTCTTATTCACCCAAATATTATTTTGAGCAAATAAATATATGATTCGAAGCTCTCGCATAAGAGAACACCAATTCAAATTCATATCTCAAAATAAAGAATTGGATTTCACCCGAAATTATATCCAAAATGCCTATATTTCTAACAATGTCAACCACAGTAGTTCACCCATTTATAAATGGTTGCCAAAATGATTAGAACCTGATTCGACTCTTTACCCATTAATCCATTGTCGTTTTTTAGTTGACTTCGGGTTTAATTTTCAAAAGATTGCTCATGTTACAGAAAGCCTCAAGAATGGGTTGTTTAAACTCTATTATAGTAATTAAATATTCATGTTTTAAATGAAAAGTACTGAGTTCGAACAATATTTATCTCTATCATAATTTCCGTCCCCTCCCTTTCCTTCCCTTCCCCTATATCCCCTTGTATTTAGGGGAATAGAAAAAGGCATAAAGAATGGGAGTAAAATATTGGAAAAACAATACAAAAATCCAAACTTCACTCCCTTCAAAAAAAAAAAAAAAAGCCCTCCGAACTTCACAGAATTTGTATCATCAATCATAAAAATGAGAAGGAATGAAGTTAGACTGAAGTAGAACTAACGTGTTTGGTTAGTTGTGGTTCGAAGTTGGACACTTTGCAATACACAGTTGGACATGGGCATCCTCACGATGCCCAGAATGGGCATTTGAACATTTCTCGCGATCCAACTACTGTGCACAAATTGGAGGGAAGCAATGGAACAAGAAGAAAAGAGGTGCAACATGTTAAGGAGCTTGTTGACAAAGATTCTCATTGGATATTCTATGAACACTCCTATGATTAGTAATCATCATCTCTCTACATATATACAGGCAATCCTATGAAGAATCCCACTTTATACATATAACACGGCCAGACATTGAAGCCTGTCAATTCATGCATCTTGATACACGTTGGAATTAAGTGAAGCGCATACTACAATATTTAAGAGGACAAAATAATATCAGAAGACATTTGCCCAAGCCTCTGAACCTGTTATTGACTTCATAAAGAGATTCAGACTGGGGATCTGACATTGATGATTGTTATGTATTTTGCATATCTATTGGCCAATGTTCCATTGCCTGGGGCCGAAAGAAACCACCTGTTGGATCATGATCTAACCAGAAGAGCATGAAATGTTGCCCATGGAACATCTAAATTGGTATGAATCCAACAATTATTCATTTGGAAACTCTTCCGATCTCAAGTAATTTTAACTCCATGCAAAATCCACCAACCCACATCCCACCCCCCAATTCGGCATTTCAATATACAGTCTATCTATGTTGTTGCTGTTGCAGTTGCATGCCATAAGGAGCAGGTGGACCATGAGGGAGAGCTATAGGACCTGCATAAGGAACCGGAACAGGCACTGCATGAGGTACCACTGGTAAGGGACCTGCATGAGGTACCGGTACAGGATGAGTATGAGGCAGTGGCACTTGCATATGCACAGGACCAGCATAAGGTGCGGGCACAGGCACAGGACCAGCATAAGGCAATGGTAAAGGATTATACTGGAAAGAAGTAGCACCAGCCAGTACCTGAAGCATCGATGATAGATTATAAGACATACAAGTACAATAAGCGATTCAATTACATTTCAGAGGAAAATGTCCAAACTCAAAATGTTAAGGAAAGGAATTTCATTATGTGAAATGATGATACTTTGCCTAAGAAAAGGGGGAAGGGCAAAATGTGTGATGCCCTAAATCATCTATCTGAAAATCCAAACTAGAGTCTCCCAATTCTCGGGACAAAAAATTGATCAAGTCCGAGATGTATAAAAGATATATGAATAGTAGGACTAATATGCTGGAAATAATCAACCAAGCACCAAAAGTAAAGAAAGGGGAAGACTAATAAACCTTCAATGAAAGAGGATATGATTTATGCTGGTCCAACTCTAACTAGTCAGAAATTGTAAGCCAGTCAAAGAGAAGATTTACGTTTTTCTAGGCATGGATTCACCAATTCACTGCCATGTGCCATCAAGGGCACTATATGACAAGCCATGCCTAATTAGCTGAGGAGTTTAGCTATTTAGCCATTGAGTCACACTATATCAAAGCTATGCTCACACCTGAATGTGTTTTCATAAGAGATTACTGAACCAGAACAGCTCTTCCGATCTCCAACCCATCCCCCCAACCCCCAAAAGAAAGGGGGAAACGCGCGCGCACACCGGAGAGAAGGCAAAAATCAAATACAATAAGCCAAAGAATACTCCACCAAAGAATGCATTATGTTATTAATTCAGAGTAATCTATATGCGAGATTAGCCCCCGTTTGCAAACTCATTTTAATGAGTTTTAATGAGAAATAAGAAAGAATGAGTGGGGTTGAATGGTGGAGATTTATGCAATATATGCAGGTCCCATAAAATATGTGGATGTGATTGGTTTGACCAATTTTTGTTTAAAAACAGAATTGATTAGCAAACATGGGCAGCTTCTCATTTGCTCGAATAGTTAACGTCAAAATTGATAGTTTGGATTCTTAAGTTTATTGTAAAAACATCTTGCCATTTTTCTTTTAGTAAATGGAATCTTGAATTTTCTCTACGAGTAAACAAATAGATATGGTCCAAAGTGCAATGATGAACTAAAAAGCCGTCTGCCGGGTAAGGGCATAGTAATTTAAAATAAGCTTCACAAGAAGGAACACAAACTATTTAGCAATTGGTCCAAAAGTCCTCTCAGCACAATTGATGAAGAGTAGGGTGCAAATGAAACTCATTACTCATTTAGAGAGATGTCATCGTACTTCCATTATATCTACCAGTACAATAAGTAAAATCAACTTCCCCAAAAAGCTATACCATCCATCCAAAAAGGGATATTACGTCATTCCATTTTCCTGCTTTGCCTAGCCTCAGGTTTTTACTAGGCCCCGTGGAATTTCTGAAAATCAATGAATGAGCTCAAAGTGGTACAGCCATTCAATAGAAAGAATATTGCTTTATGGGTTTATGGAGTTCTAAGTGTGCTAGGATAGGAAGAAATTTTAACTTGAAGACAAACGAACTCAACATCATCATCACTGTAAGAAGTCAATTTTTATTCGGGAATCAAGTCATTCTGTTTCTAATTGTATCAAGTTTCTCTTTGATCTCCCGCTTATTATTCATGTGGCTTTTCCTCTCTCCAAAATTCCGACTTATTTAACTTGAAAGGTGATATACAGTATTTGGAAACCTTAATTCGTTAGTATAATGTATTAATTTGTCTTCTTATGATTGCAAAGCAAGAACTGATAAATTGTCCATCTCCTTCTCTAACTTGATGCAAATTCTCCATCTCCTTTTTTTCCTGTGAGCCCTATTCCTAGGATTTGGAGTGCTAAGTCAGGCTACCTTTTTTTCCTTGTTCTGGCTCGATAGGTCTTTCATTCAGTCTTAACTTGGATATCAACACAAACCTCACGGACTCCAACATTTGTAGAAAAGAAGTCCTATAGAATGATTTCTGTCCATATTGTTTCTAAATCAAAATGTGACCTCATTTTTTGACAACGACCTAAGGACGTTGCTGCAATACCTTGGAAGAGAAGAAATGAAGTAACACACAAAATAGAAAAAGATACTCTCCCTGATGCTTTTTCACCCTGCCTCTTTCCCTCCCTTCCTTCTAGCTCCAAATGCCATCTCCACAACTTACTGTGTTAGAAACTTCTGAAATATGGAAACTGGACGCTAAACCACAGTCACCCACAAAACTGAGAAAGAACTGCTTCTAATCTCAAGTTTTAACTATTTAGTTTCCGTATGCTGGAAAATAAATTGTGAAGCAGAAAACCCTTGGGCATGTGCTAAAGAAAAAAAACAATTTTTGAACTTCTTATTTTCAATCCCAAGAAGTTGCAGATAAGAATATCCACAGACCACAAAAATAAGAAACATGCATATCTTTTCTATGCAATCATGTGCTAATTCAATTAACAGAGGTATAAAAAAGAATTCAGAAGTTAGAGAGAAAAGAAATAGATGGCACATATTTAATTGGGTTTTGGGGGTTAAACTGTATTTAGAAACGATCAATTATCAAATAGAATGAGAGGGAAAACTTAGCATGATGAAACGAGGATGTTTAACATCATGCGCTGTGAATTTCTTGCTTTAGCATGTGTATCTATGTCACGATGAAGCTTTCAGACATTTACAGCATACTGCAAGCAACGGATTCAACTAGCATTTTATTGACAGTTCAAGGCACTGCAGGAGAATAATGGATCAAAAGGACACAAGCTCATCTAAATTTGGAAGAGGTGAATAAGGCAAACCTGATGCTGCCCATAAGAACCAGAACTTAAGCTTCCACTATATCCAGTTTCAAGACTTGTGTAACCTGTAGTATATACAAGAAGACATGTAAATGTCATATTCTTTTGGATTTGCCATGAGACACATGAAAATAATAACATTTCCATAATAGTAGAGTATTCGTGCTTAAAGTACTTTGAGCCATAGGCACAGGTGCTGCAGCTGCCATTGCCAACTTCTCTGCATTTGCAAGCTCGGGGCGCAACTTTTCAATTTCTTGAGCCATAGATTTCATGTGCTTCTCCATTGCCTCACTCTGCTCAAGGTTACTTCTATGCACCTTTCTTTCGTACTCAATTGCAGCCCTTTAACATTCACAATAAGAAAAAAAGCAATGAAATTTTTTTCGGCGGAAAATTGGTCTTTTTCATAATTAGAACTATGAATCAAATATAGGACAGAGAAAGGAGTACAGTTATTATTCCTGCAAAGAAAGGAAAAAAGAAATATTTCCATAAATGGATGCATGCAGTACAAACTGAAATACGTTATCCACTGGTAGGTTCTAGTTCAATAACATATTATTAAAATATCTCATAAACACGCGTAACATTGAGGATTAGTAACCGTCACATTTTTAGTAGATAGGTCAATTGATGATTAGCCATCAGTTCGAAGAGATATTGATATAAAGGCTGTAATAAAACCGTAAAGCTACGGTTAATCGCATATGCAAAATACATGGGATCCCTTTGCAAGATTACACATTTAATGCATACGAGGAGGAACCACGAAAGGGTAGAATTAAATGTTTTAATTTTGTTTTGCTTGCGTGTGCCAATTATCACTCGCTAATCAATAAGGTCATGTTTTGTGTATTTTTCACCCTTTCTAAGCTCTTGTTTGGATTCTTTGTTTTGCTATTACTGGAAATTCCTCCAAATTCCATCTTGCAATCTGCAGTTCTTAGCAATTAGCCCACTCAGGTGACATAAAAACTGATATTCGTGATAAGAGGATTTATATGGAAACTCGTGGCCCTAACTTATGCTCAAGGTCTGGTGATGTCATCACCTCTAATTCCTAAATTCAATTGAACAATGTGATACTGTATCCCGACCATATAAACAAAATCCAGATAGTTCTGTTAATTCATACCCAAAATAAAATTCAACATTACATACGTATATACCTTCCTCGCTTGATTTCTTTATTCACGAGTTCAATCTCGGCCTCGATTTCCGCCATTTGCTTCAACTCCAATCGGACATTTGCAAGATCGTCTTCAACATCCCTCAACTTCTCAGCCCATTCCTTGCGCTCGGCCCGCGCCCCCCCAGAATTGGCCCGGACTTGTTCCACCGCAGCAGTGAGCCCATTAATGGAACGGGCCTCAGCCTCCAATTTGCAGCACTTCTCGTAAACCTGATGCACTTGGGCGTCCCTATCTTCCTTGATGGAAGCAGCAGTGGCCGATAGGTGGCGTACGTGTTGCTCCGACGCAGCCAAGTCACGTTTTAGCGCCACGTGGGCGTTGGCCAGGCGCTGGTTGTCCAAGAAGAGGAGTTCGATGTCGCGTTTCTGGGCAATGACGCGCTGGCGGAGTGCATGAACGGGGACCGGCGGGTTGCGGCGGGGATTTGACGGTGGCGTCCGGTGGTGTCTACCGGCCATGACGTCTCTGATTGTATTTGGACAGAGAGGGTGTTCGAAGAGGAGTTCGCTGCCAGCAGAGTAACTGCTGGCGAGTCTACTCTGGACCCTTGACAGGAAAAGGGCGTAAGAGAAACATTATTGACGCTTTTTTTTTCCGAAGAATTTTGCAAAATGGAGACTTGTGTTATTTGAAATTTTCGCGGTTTGGATCGTCTGCGGACTGCGGAGTACAAAAAGCAACTGTTTAAGACGTGGTAATATATGAGTCGTATGATCATGTGGCTTGTATCATGATACGCTATATTAGTAATCACAATTATATAGTGTGTCTTAGTGCCTATTACATGACCATATGACACTATATGATATTATACATATACTACTATATTATTTTTAATTAATAAAAAGTGAAAAATATTAGGCTAAGAGGTAAACCACTATGAGGTATTGCATTTTGAATTACCGGTGATTTTTAAGTGTTGAAGATTATACTAATCTATTGCTATGTGCTGTGTGTCGACCAGTCTATATATTGCTATGTGATGTGTGCCGACTGTATGGATGGAATGAAGAGGAGGAGAAGAGAAATAAGATACTTTTGAAGAAGAACAGATGAATGGAGGAGGAGGGTAAAGTGTGACATATATGATAGTTGTATTTGTCATATACATAACATTTATAAAGTGTTTAGATAGAATTCGTCGGCTAGAAAGTTAGGTCAACAAACTTTTGATTGACAATAGGTATGCATGTTACAAATTTATTAGGTAGTTCTTGCTGTTGATGAATGATGGGTGATAATTTGATGAGTTTATATTGGATGTTGTCAGGCCGACTGTTGGGTAAAAAAGTGTTAAAAAAAGTTTTGTCGATCGGCTAGTGGATCGCAATCTTGATCTGCTCTGATCTCCAAGTCGTGGATTGCGGAGCATGGTTTTGTAAATCTTTTGTGGAGCAAAATGGATTGATGTCGATTCAATCTGATCCGATCCATTACCATCCCTGGTTGTATGAGGGTCAACTTTCCTTACACTCAATAATAATGAGTGTTGAAAATAACAGTATAATTTTCTGATTTGAGTTATTCTGTAGCATTCAGTAAAAATTTAACAATGAATGATAGTATTTTGATAATAATAGGGAATTACTTGAACTTCAAGGTTATATGATTATGACTCAATTAAATATCAAGGAATAGACAGTGAAAATATAATCGTATCAAATTGAAAAGCTACAAGTTTGTCACTCAATTGAATGACAAAAATTGTAATATGATAATGTGATCGTATTGAATTATTACAAGGAATGTCACTCGAATGAATGCCAGGGATTTGAATGCAGTTATTGACAGTGTAAATGTTATTTTGACCATGATCGAATAACCGCTTGAAATGTCACAAAATTCAAAAAAATTGTTTCTCGAGTAATACCTAGAGACAAGAATGCGGTTATTGGTTAGTATGATTTGAAGTTTAACGACCTAATTGAAAAACCTTATTAAATGGAAAGACTTCAAGTAATATGAATAAAAGTATAATGACTTAATTATAGGATAACACAAAGTATAAGGACTTCTCGAACAATAAATGAATATGCCATGTTTGGCCACATAGCTCTTCAAATGTATAGTGGCAAACGTGCAACTTGGCCTTGTTTGATTGACGGAACTCAAATGTAAATTAAAAATAGCTAAATTCGGACGATTTTAAAAAGAGGCATAGAGGGGAGATTTCTCCAACCAATCCTAACGTCTCTTCCTTCTTCTTTTCACGTTCATAGCTAAGCCAATTATCTTGCTTCTCATTAGTAAATCCCAACCTCCCTATCCACATCAATATTTGTCTTATGACAAGTGTCTTGTTCTTGATGAAACTTAAGCCCTTTACATAAAAGAGAAAATTCGCCCAAATGGAGTGAGAGAGGGAAAATAACCCTTAGAGCATATCAAATACTTGGTTTTACACTTGAAAATGACCACTCTTCATGCATATAAGGAACACAATTTGAAACACTACTTTGATCAAGGAAAATGAAGGTTTGATGTATTTATCAACAACTCAAAGAATCTTTGAAAAAATCAAATTAAAAAGATAAGTAATTAATACTTTGATTCTCTTTAGCATTCTTGAATTTTGATGAAATAAGTATGGATTTTGATTGAAGTCTTCTATGAAATGAACATGGACTTTGGTACATTGAAAAGAAAGATTAATTTATTGCATTTGACTTATTAATTGATACGCTACCTGTTTTGTATTTTCTTTGCTTTGTTACTATATTAGAAACCATCTAATGATACCGAGATAGGCGACGATCAGTATAGTATTCATTTTGTATTTATATTGCTCTTTGTTGAAATTCTTGTACTAGTCAACCAGGATTTGATTGTAGATCCACTTGAATATTCATGACCATGAATGAATTGATATTGAATGATATAAATTTTGCAGGTGCTACTGGTAATAGTTTAACTAGTGATAGGGACACTCTTATACATTCAAAAGCTTTGTGCTTTCTATAGTTTTCTTGAAAATGAATCTTATAAATGAAAGGTGAATCAAAGGGTTTTGTTACTCACTCGGTACTTTGCACCCACTCTTCTTCTCTATAATTTTGTAGATAATTGAAGGTATGATCTTTAGAAAGCAAGTCATGAGTTTGAACATATTTGTGAATAGGAGTAGCGTTTTACATGTAGTAAAAACATGTCTTTGAAACTACTACAAGAATGCATTTTATAGTTAAAACAATTTATGAGTTTCATACATTTTGTGTTAATAAGCATGTCAACCTCTCAATAAATATACATATTTTTGTGGCTAGCAAATCAAGATAAATATGTAGCTTGTATTGATTAGAAACTTACCTTTCAATTTAAAAGCTTTCCATTGGTTTGGCTCGGCTGGTAATCAATGAAATATTCCAATTAACATAAATTGTTGTATTCTTTACATTTTATTAAAAAACTGAGTTGTAATTATTTGTTTTAATTAAATAGAATGTTAGTTTAAGTAATTAGCCTTACCAAACGTTAAACATTCTAAGACAAAAGTAATTTGATTGTTTTGTACATCATTCCCGCTCTTTATACTAAAACGTTCGCTATATAATTTGTTAACTGATATATGTAAGTCAAGAAAAATTAAATATTAGTGGGGGCGTGACATAGTCTGGGTTTGAAGTTTTTATTAAAGCCTTGATTTCTAGTTAAGGAGGTCACATATGAAATCCAGGGAATATAATAATAAATTGAATAGGAGACTTTGGGGTGGTATCTTTTACATGAAGAGCAAATCCTTTATGAATACAACTGAAGTCAATGCTTGCTTTAACAGTTTTTATTATATTTTACTTATTTTAACCGAAAGAAAAAAAAAAAAAAAGAAAAAAAGGTTGAAGTCTACTACAATGAGTTTGGTGTGATCTCGTGACGATTAATAGGAAAGGAAAATTTTGTATTTTTAACATTGTTTCTATGAGTAATGTTACACTTCTAAGTTTGTTTACCAATTAGTTCACCGGTTTACAATTTTAACCATAAAATATCATTACTCAAATTGTTTAAATATCTAAATTGACAGTTTTACCATTCATATTAATACACAACCCGTGACCTACTTGGTGAACCAACCTGAAAATTTATCATTACTCTTGTTTCTATAGAATACGTTAACTGACATAGAAAATCACTCTATCTCTATTAAGATGGCAGTATTTAATAGTTCACACAAATATCTTTCAATATCAGTATAGCATTTAGTGATATTGGAAGCGATCTTTTAAATTTACTAGATATAACCAACGTGCGTTGCACGTTGTTTTGATAATTTTTCTTTTTCAATCTTATCTAAATATACATTGGAAGAATAAAATGTGATAAACAAAAAATTAAAATAAAATTAGATCCAGGGAATATGCTAAAAAAAAGTAATTGATTAATAAATATTTTTATTAGATTATAAGAAGGGTAGTTTACACCTACCGTCTCTAATCTTTCATTGCCAATGACTTGGATGGGGATTCTTAAAAGGTTGATGACTCACAGAATGAGAAATAAAAGTTGAGAACGTGATCTATTAATACATGAAATATTGGAGACGTTAAGTGTAAATTACCCTTATAAGAATCATATAGGAAGAATAAAATAGATAACCAAAAGTTATAAAATATGATAAACAAAAAGTAAGAATAATGTTGAAATAACTATGTGACATTAAGATTCATGTTATCAAAATTGATTGCATCATATTAAATAGCCAATTAATATACATATATACATTCATATATAAATATATAATAAAACATTAATGATAATTAATAACTAATGGCATTTTTGGAAATTGGAAAAAATGGTAGGGATAGAAGTGAAAATTGAATGTTTTACACTCATCCCTCATTTTATATAGTAGTGATTAAGATCATTGAATCCAATCTTTATTTTTGTGACAATCAACACTGATAATCTTGTATGAATTTTGAAAATAAGTACTAATGGTGAAAGTTGAATATATTTTCTATAAAAACAGATCGAGCTTTGAATTTAGAGCCCGATCACTAATTACAGGGCACCACATCACCTGATACAAGTGACGTGACCCCCCTTGTAATTAGTGGTAGGGCTTCAAATTCGGAGTCCTATATGTTTCTACAGCCGGACAGGAAAGTTGAAACTCATTCCTCTTTGATATTACTCTTTACTAAATCTTTAGCAAGAAATTTTTTAAAGATTTATTGTTGACTACAAATATTATGGAGTAGATCTCTTTGACTTTCGCCTTTATTTTCATACATGCAAATTAAATAAAGAAAAATACTTGTAACAAATTTTGGCTATCTTTTTCCTCTCTATAATTAAATAACTCAATTTACGATAAATAATGTTTTGCAATTTTGACTTCACACAATATAAAGTAAAATCCCTTCAGGTTACTGCACCATTATGATATATAACCACTTCCTTTTCGATGTTATTCATAATTTCTTACTAATAATAATTCTTGATTCAATAGTCAAATGGGAAAAATGAATGAATGTGAACGGACGAACACAATGAACGAATGAACGAGTGCACACGCCTTCAACATCTTCAAAACCTGAACATCTTGGATGAGACTCTCCTCGATTTCACTCGAGTGTGAGAAAAAGTCAGTATGCTTTATATATTAAGTAAATTATCTCATACTTTTTTATAGATGGTTAATTAGCGGGTAGTTACCACTTAATGGACGGTTACCATCATTCATAAGAGTGGAGTTGATGGAGATTATTTCAACATGGATGAGAATATGGCCCACTCATCTATCTTGTAGTATCAGTTCTTTAACAAGCAACCTGATTTATTCTTGACTTAAAACTATTATTATGAAATAAAAATCTCTTTTCTTTGCCATTTTCACAAGTTTTGTGTAGACTTGTTAAGCGATCTCAACACAATAACTTGCACTAGTTGACAAAATTCATTTACCAAACGTAAAAGACTTAAAACACTTCATACAACTTACTTCCTTAAATTAAATGATTAAATTTGTGGAGGACTTCGATATAAACATCTTTAAAATTGATGTTTCTAAGAAGATACCGATTTGGATTTAATACGATATATCTATATTTTTGGGCAGTTAACATAATTCTTTCAAGTTTGTGATTCTAAATGTTTTTAATGTTCGAATAATTAACCACACACACACACACATATCTCCTTAGTTTAGGTTAATTGAAAACTATAATTGTAATTTTTCTTAACATTTCCAGCTATAAATATAAGTAATTACGACTACTCTTCTTTAAAAAATATATGGTTACTTTTATGTATAGTTAATTTATATTGTTTTCATACGATATGACTTTATTTATTTCAAATAAAAATATTTTGAAAATATGTGACACTGCCCAACTATCAACTATTTCATACAATGTCATTTATCTAAATAAGTGAAAAAATAAAATGTTATTTATTTGCGTTAACAATAGCAATATGGTTTTTTTGTTGTAAATTATAGTTACCTTATCATGATAAGAACAAAATTACATTATTTTTTAGTTGATATTAAACGTCAATGATTCGTTATTGAATACCAAAAAAAAAAATAAATAAATAATAAATAAACTTATAAATTTCAAATTATTTATTTTTTAAAAATAATTCGATATATATTCTTCCCGTACAATGTACGGATGAAAATCTAGTATACTAATATCCATGAACATGAAAGTCGGAATTATAACATCTCATTAGATTGCAACTATGGCCAACCTTTTTTTTTTTTTTCTTAAAG
This sequence comes from Nyctanthes arbor-tristis, assembly GCA_963692815.1. NCBI lineage: Eukaryota > Viridiplantae > Streptophyta > Magnoliopsida > Lamiales > Oleaceae > Nyctanthes > Nyctanthes arbor-tristis. The sequence goes on from CAVNYN010282200.1 coordinate 44,836, forward strand.
GCGCGCTTGATTACAAGTATATAATTTAGTTAAAAAGAAAATATTTTCCTGCTAATCGAATTATCGATAATTGAATTTCATAAAAAAATAAATTGTAGTGTGTTTGATTGAAATTGGAATTCACGGGAAAAACACTGAATTACTTATAGAAAACAAAAAAACCTACACCTCCTATAAGAAAATATTTTTCTCGTTTTCAAGGAAAATGTGGTCATGTGACCAAGATGTGAAAAACATTTTATATGGGAAAAAATGTTAATCAAACACCATAAAAATAAAAATTTAAGTGGAAACACTTTAATTTTCAATGAAAAACCCTTAACAATCAAAGACACTATAGATTCATCACGTGCTGTTGAATTGTTCTCAACGAATGAGAAATCTCAAAAGCCTATGTCTTAAGTCTCAACCAAGTTCAAGCATCTCTTATTAACGAATGCACTAGCACACATAAAATTTGATCATACTAAAATTAATAATTAGTCTAAATTTCACAAAAGGTTCCCAACTTTTGCACTTTGAATCGCCTAGTTCTCTAACTTTTTTAGTGCGTTAGGTCCTCGACCTTTTATAATTATGCACAAAGGGTCCCTGTTAACAGAATCCATCCAAAATTCCATTGAATTGTTGACCAAATTACCTTTATACCCTTAAAAAGAATTTAAAAATTAAAGAAATATAAAATAAAAAAGGAAAAAAAGTTGAAATTGGAGGGAAGGGTAGGGGGCTGCCATTTACGGCAACTGAATGGGGACAGACTCCCCACTTTTTTCTGCCGCTTTCGGCAGATGGAAGGGTGGAGACTTCCCCCTCCAGTTGCAGGCAATGACAACAAACTTTGCTGCCGATTCGGACAGATGAAAGGGAGGAGACTTCTTGTCAAACCCCTCGATAATTAAAAACATTGGTTAAAGTTTTATTACTAAATGAATTTGTCGGAAGCGTTATAAATTTCTTTTCAAAACTTTTGTCCAAACTGGAGGGGCACAACTTTCCAATAACCCTCTTTTATTCCTTAGATGAAGTAGTGTTATTTGTCGTCTTAATTAGTTTTAAGTGTAGTATTTGTATAAAGAACATGAAACACGATATATAAAAGTCACTTTATATATATATTAAAAACCGAGCACAAGATTGGGAAACCCTTACAAGTAAAATTAGGATTTCACATCTTGTGTCAAAACTTTCCATAAAACCCAAGTTTTATTTAGTTAAATTGGCTTCCATACACATAATTAAATAAGAAACATTGGCCTATCCCTCATAATCTTGTCATGGTGCACAAGATTGAGGGAGAAGGCACAAAAGATCTCGAAATCATATGAGGTGCCTAAATACATAACAAACATAGGATCATCCTCATAATAAGCCCAAAGATCAATTTCTATTACATGCATAATCTGGCTTGCATCATGCGACATCCTCCATTCCTCGGCTTTCTTTTCAACAATTCTTCGATGGATCATCTATAAAAGAGGAGTCACATAAAAGGTGAGTATAAAAATACCCCGTGAGTAATACATTAATTCGGTTTACCAAAGGTTAATAAAAATCATTTCATGCTCCAATCTTAAGAACTTTAAGATGCACAAATCTTTTTAATCACATTATAGGGCCCCAAATACTAGAAATTCCTACTACCCATGGCGTCTCGTTGCCTTACAAATACCAATATGGTAATGACAACACAATAGATTCATAACAACTTCCGGTTTGCTTATACCGGATTTCTAAACTTTCAATCCATAACGATTAACATGGATCAAATCAAAGCAAACAATACAAAATGGGTAGAGGGACTCTAGCACTGCTTATGCAAGAAATCATTTTAGCAATAATCAAAACACATACCTTTTCTTGAAACTTATGCATGCAAATAAACCAAAGAAATGGATTACTCACCTTGCTTGTTTGAACCTTTGAAATGAAGACTTGTTAATCAATGACAAAACACCCTCAAATCCTTGGTAAATCTAAGCAAAGTAACCTTTAAAATGAGGATTCTATATGTATATGAACTAAGCCTTGTTTGGAGAGACAAAATAGAGCTTTTGAAAGTCTTTTGTGAGTTTCCAAAGTCATGCACCATTTATGGACGAATTTTTATTCTTGTTTCCTAAAGACTTTGAGTTCCACCAATGCAAAGACCCCCACTTGTCCATAGCAATGAGTCAAATTGGTGGGATAGGAATGCATTTTAGTTAATCAAGGTGCCAAATGTGGGTCTTGGATTCAAACCATGTGGAAAGAAACCTATTGGATCCAAGTGTCTAAGATCTTTCCCTTTAACTCTTAGTAACCCCTTTACCTATTAAACTCGATAATTAAGTCCTTATATTTCCGATTATAATAGTGAAACATCATATCATTACCTTAAGAATCTTTTCCGTCTCAAAATTTACTACCTGATTAAACTTAATCGTTCTTGTAACAAATTTCTATAACCGATGAAGAAATTGACATACATTCGAGTAATCGTCAACTAAACGAAAAATGTCTTCAAATTCATATAAAATGTCTCGAGTAGACATTCCATTATGCAATTATTCATCGATTACTTATAGTTGAATATCAAAACCAATTATTATTCCGAAAATATCACTATTTCAAATAGTGAAATTTCACGGGATGTTACACTTCTCCCCTTCCAGCTGCTGGAAATGGCAGCAAACTTTGTTGTTGTTTCCGGTTGCTGGAAATGGCAGCTCCGCCCACCATTTCAGCCTTTTTTTCCACTCTTTTTTTGTATTTTTTAATTTTTAAATTCTTTTTTTAAATTTAAAAGATAAGAGTATAAAGGTAATTTAGTTAACAATTTAACGGAATTTTAGATGGATTCTATTAGCAGGGATCTTTTGTGTATACTTATGAAAGGTTGAGGACCTTTTGTGAAATTTTCCCTAATAGTTACTATGAACATTATTATGTATGATAAATGATATATTTGTTATCGTAGATTACCCAATCTTTAAGTTGTTGCTGGACTTGTACAATTCTTGTTTCTTCATCAAATATAATAAAATCAACTTACATAATTATGCAATACTAAATAAGTTCCCATCTGCATATTACAAGTCTTTTCAACAAAAATAGTTAGTCCAATAATATACACTAATAGAGCCATCAACATTTAAAGATGCTACACAATGAGCTAACACATTAAATTCTCTAAAGATGCAACATATGAAAATAAGTTATGGATAGGGGTGAAATGCCACTCAAACCCAGAGCTAGCTGGTTCTGCCTGAAACGACGCTCTTCCGATCTGTTGACTAGACTTCCAAGGATAAAGCACTGTTTCGGTACGGGCTCGAGAGCAGTACCAAATCGAGGCAAACTCTGAATACTAGATATGACCTTAAAATAACAGGGGTCAAGTCGGCCAGTGATACGATGGGGGATAGGCTTCATCGTCGAGGGGGAAACAACCCGGATCACCAGCTAAGGCCCCTAAATGATCGCTCAGTGATAAAGGAGGTAAGGGTGTAGAGACAGCCAGGAGGTTTACCTAGAAGCAGCCACCTTTGAAAGAGTGCGTAATAGTTCACTGATTGAGTGCTCTTGCGCCAAAGATGAACAGGGCTAAGCAATATGCCGAAGCTATGGGATGTAAAAAATACATAAGTAGGGGAGCGTTTCGCTTTAGAAGGAAGCCTCTGTGCGATTAGTGGTGGACGAAGCGGAAGCAAGAATGTCGGCTTGAGTAACACAAACATTGGAAAGAATCCAATGCCTCGAAAACCTAAGGGTTCTTCCACAAGGTTCGTCTACGGAGGGTGAGTCAGGGCCTAAGATTAGGCTGAAAGGCATAGTCGATGGACAACAGGTGAATATTCCTATACTACCGCTTGTTGGTCCTGAGGGACGGAGGAGGCTAGGTTAGCCGAAAGCCGGTTATCGGTTTAAGAACGTAAGGTGCCCCTGCTTTTTCAGGGTAAGAAGGGGTAGAGAATATGCCTTGAGCCAATGTTCGAGCACCAGGCACTACATCGCTGAAGTAACCCATGCCATACTTCCAGGAAAAGCTCAAACGACCTTTAAACAGGGTACCCATACCCGAAACCGACACAGGTGGGTAGGTAGAAAGTCTTCAAGTATTGCACTGTTGGAAGCAAAAGCTAAAGGAGAGTTCAAAGCACAGATAATAATCCTCAAAGAACCACTCACTATGTGTCCAATATTGAAATGCGACTATTGAGCCATTAATTATAAGACCCTTGAGAATGGTGATAGCTTCAACATCTTTGACGATGGAAGAAAACCTAGTATTATGCAACTAACCCACCTCCCATAACACGTCATTTTCATCTTTCGGATTTGGTTTGCAACAAATTGTATAGCAACCTTAGGATTGAAAAAGTAATATCTTCACGGTAGCACTTCACTCCTAGCATATCGCATCCCCCATCTTTGAATTTCTTCGGCGAAGGCCTAACCTACATAGAAGAAGTGGCTTGAAGGATTTCTTAAAAGTTCATTGAGGCACCTTCGTGAATTCTTCTACTTGAGACCTACAAATCCACCATAAAATAGCTGCAAATTCTTCAAGTGATACTGCCTTCTTGAGATGCTAAATAATGTTTTCCACCTTACTAGGTACCGCTACCTTTCAATCAAAGACTTTCCCAAAATGGGCTGTCAGTGTCACCATTGCGAACCAGTGCTTCCATGAATGGCAATCCTTTATAAAATAGCTTTCAAGACCAACATTGCCCAACTCAAACTTTGTAACCGTAAATTTCTAATTTTTTGTTAACCCTCTTTTGTTGACGTGATGAGAATGACATCAAGCTTCCAGTTTTCTATTTCCTTTACCTGCACTCAGGGGCGGAGCCAACCGTCGGTATCGGGGTGTGTCGGAAATGTAAATTTATACTAATTTGTATACTACAATTTTTTTTTTTTTGGTTTTTTGCAAATACTTATATGGCCAAAAATTACTTTTTTGCCAAAATGAGGTGTATCTCCTCCCCTTCCTGAACTAAACAGGAACGATGACATGCCCACATGTATTGTGGCTAGATGCAGTTTTATGAAGAAAGATGTGTCAAGACAATGATAAATATAAAAGTAATTTTATATAACACTGCTCATATTCAAAAATTAAATTATGCGGTTAGTGTGATTAATTACATTAAAAAGTAGGTACATAATTCACATTTATGATATATTCCATTAATTGCGTCACATATAAATTGGTATTATATCACCAAATATAGCATTATTATCATCATCATCAGTCGAAGGAAACAACTAGTTTTTTTTTTTTTTTTTCTTTTTTGGGGGAATCAAAAACAAGAGGATTTGTGACAAAAGAACATTTATTTATTTCTTTTCAAAATAAATTCCACGTTTCGGCATATGATTGGCTATATTTACACGATCCCCTCGCAAGCTATATAAGCAGAGTCGCTTGAAATCCTGAACCGCTATTTTCTCTAAAATGCCAAACGGAACTTCACATTCTCTGCAAATTTCCCTCTTTCGTTCCCAAATCGAATCCCGAAGGTGTGAATTCCTGTTTTAGTTATTCATTGAATATGGCTTTTTCTTCACGAACAATTCACCTTTGAATTTGCGCAGTTTCAACGGTGGAACTCTTCAGATACTGGATTCGCTTTTGACCTCCAAAGACGTGAAATCCTTGGCAGAAGTTAGATCGATTTTGACAGAGTTCATGAGAGGTGAATCACTCCACATTATTCGTGAAATCTCGGCAAAATCTGTCGAGTATAAGCTTCTATGTACGGATTTTCTGATTCATGTTTTTGCACTGATTGGTGACGTTCAGGTATTTTTCTCTGTTCCATGCTCTATTATTGATCGAATGTGGAGACAAACGTTTGTAACAGAACTTTTTGAACTGGACATGGAAGAAAAATCAACTAATCTCCATGTATGTAGTATATGGAAAAGCCGTAAAGCAGCACCAGACGAATGTTCACTTATGTGATTTTTGACATCATTGCTTAATTTGACTATCATGCCTTACTTATTACCAAAAACTTCATCAGCATCTTAGCATGTATCTAATAGTTTGTTGCCTTCATCACAGTATCATCATTTTAATCACTTGATCTAACTCATCTCTGGACAATGTTTTCAATATTGGAAATTACTTAAGCCATGTTACATACTGTCTCATGAATTCATATGCAAAGAAAGAAAAATACTTGCAACATTTATTCTATTTAATTACATAAATTTATTTTAATGATGAACCGTGTCTTGCAATTTGACTTTTTGGCAGAGTTGCCTTACACTGAGATATGAAGCCTTAGTTATGCGAGAACAGAAGGCCCCCACTCATCCAAGGCTTCAAGTTTCATGCTCTGAATGGTTCAACTTCGCTGAGCACTCACTAGATCATGGGTTTTACTCTATTACGAGCAAGGTATCTCTGCTACTTGTGCTTTTTTAGAACTCCTACATGCCCATCTGTCTATGATATCCATCAAATATTTAATTTTGCTGCAGGCTTTTAGGATCCTGTTGTTCTTTACTGATGGCAGAAAATTGACAACCAACCCATAAAAAATATTGCACTAACTTTTGACCGAAACATTTCCAACTCCGCAACCTGCCCCTTGTCTTCTCGTGGTTTGACAAGTTTCAGACAAGAAAATGGAGTACAGAAATACATGTTTCGAAAAATGAAATACAGATTAGATAAATTTACATGACAAAAAGGGGAATTATTGCATCAGGTCTAGGGGAAGAATTTGCACGGCGATTCAAACGGGAACATTCCGGACGTAAAACGACAGTTAAAAAAGAAAATAGCCTTAAAAATGCATTATTAGTTACTGACACTAATTCTTTTACAAATGGGAAATTCTAACTGATTTGATCGGCCACATAATTGCATTATTGGTCCCCCATTTGCATTTGAAGGCTGGAACACATGCACTTGCACCCATATGCTTTTCTGCATCTGGCACTGGCAGTTCTATTTGCATAATGTTCTTGTGCAGCTTGGCCTGTTAGAAACTCTAGTCCAACATTCCCAGCTTGCACATTGTGACCTATGACTACTGCATTGATAATTGTCCCATAAAATGGAGAAAGAAAGTTCTTTCCAGAAAAAGAAGTTTAAGTGACATAAAATGCAATCTACAATATAAACAACAAAGTCTTTCAACAGAAAAAAAAAAAAAAAACTCTTCTACGAGTCCCATAAGGATTCATAAATATACTATTTACATTTTTAGTGTTAAAAAATCACTGCTATCAGTTGCAAGCATCCTCAACCACAACTGAACATTCAACTAAAGCGCCTCAACTATGAGCACCAATTAAAGACAAAGCTTGTCATGCGTGCAACCGTATCAATGCAACCTAAACATGGAATTGGATGAGAATACATTTATCAATCAAGGAATGAAGCTACTTTCTTCACATTTGTTATATGTTCAGTTTATTTTCTTACGTTTATTTTTTTACTTGCACAGTTTGTTATTAACAATTATTTCTTTCTCAGAGTGATTGAATGTGACACCATTGCAGCCGAGCAATGCTTGAAAACCCTAGTATCCGTGTCATGGTACTGTTAACCCACCAGTGGTTCTTCAGCTGGAGGCACTTCCAATATTTCCCTTTCGTTTCATTTGTGGGATACAACTAGTTCCTATATTGCCTTAGTAAAGCAGTTCTCATTTTTCCATTTGTCGATAGGCTTTGCATTGACCTTTGTTAAAATTTTGTGCACAATGAAATTCCTTTTCATGTGGGTTTTGCTGACAAAGAATCTTGGCCATTGCTGCCTGAACATTTTGTGCACAATCTTGAGCATCGCTGCCTTTTCCTTCATCTAACACCAGAAACGAACAATTTCCCAGATTAGGAACATAAAATGGAGTAGGATGCATATAGGCTACACTTGTAAATTACCCAATGCTGTGACCAGGACCTGCAAATCTACAGCCTAGTAATGCTTGCTGCCTCCAAGTGTGACTGTTTTTGTTCTATGAAGAAAGTTGGTGGAGAGAAAAAAGGAATATTAGAAATAAAAGGTGAGAAGTGTAAAAATTTCACTGGAGGAAAGACTGGTAATGCTGTGACACCCCAATGTCACATGTATGCCTGTTCTCCCTTGACTTTTATCCAGGGATTGAGTAATCTAATTGAAGGGTAAATATGCATATTTGGCATTTTCAGGAGTGTTCACAATGTGAGAGAGCATTCTTCACTTTAACTTCAAGAATTTTGTTATCTATGAAACTTGACTTCTGTCCATAGGGAATTTTCTATTTAGGTTTAGACTGCACCTTGTCATGTTTAGTACTTGGGTCTACGTCCAATAGATAGCAATAACGGTAAACATACGTGTTTTTGATTTTCGAGGATTTGGCAAATGAGTAGAAGAGACCATTGATCTTGGGAAGTGTGAACCTTGAGATGAGGCCTGCTGGCTGCTAATACCAATGATGGAGAATTCTTGTAGAATTTGTTTGACAAATCTAGAGAAATAAGCTTTTTGTCATTGAGGATTTATCTACGACTGTTTAGATTTATCTAGATGGACTAGCTAGAACTCCAATGTTCCGGCCTCTAAAAGATTATTGGCCTCATTTATCGTTCACAAAGGGTACTTCTATATACAGATAAGCATTCACAATAGATTTTCTATATATGAAAAATTGAGCTGATGCTTCATACCTTATCTTAGGACTTAGGGTCCGTTTGATTATAACTGGTTGTTTTAATTCCAATCTTTGCACATCTGCAAGTGCCTAATGATGACACCTCTTGTTGATGATGTAGATTTGAATTATAACCACAGTTATAATTGAAGCCATAACTAGATGCCAAAAAGAGCCTTACTTTGAAGTTTTAACACGATAGCTTAGAATCCATTCAGAGCAATCCATATTAAATCCATGGGGATCAATCACGATGACTGGGCTATATAATGTGCCTCCTATCTTCTAATACATAGCCATTTATCGTGATTTTGATGTCTAGTTACCATAGACAAAACTCAAAAGGCCAGTTCTTTTTATGTTAAAGTCACCTTAAAATTTGTGAAGATGGCAATCCAGGACAAAGTTTAGGTACATTGTTCCCCAATAAGATTATAAGGTCTATGCTTTGATTGCTTTCTTTTTTATTTCCAGGTGTTTTCATTTTTGACAAAAAGTTATGAGCCAATACGGTAATTTTCTGCTGGACTTGCATCTGAACAAAGCGAGAACAACTTTTCAATCAGAACTTTGTTTAAATGAACTTCAGATTTTGGCTGAAGTTTGTGATTCAGCTTCTGTTTTCTGCCAGTATGTTCTTTTATATCTACCTTGCTGACTTTTAGTTAACTTAATGGTCTGCCTTCGACTTAAAATTTTATCTGCTTTATGCAGATAATTATACAGCAAGTTCTCAAATTATTAAGTCTTTTATAGGTGAACTGTGTTATGCCTATATATATGAACTTAATATCATACTTCTTTTTTTATATTTCATATTTATACTTTGATATGATATATATTTGATGTTCTATTTCTTTTTTGCTTTATGCTGAAAGATTAAGACGAAATAAATATATACTAAGCGATGTGTCCCTATTTGTCATGTCTGTGCTTTTCATGTCCATGCAACTCAGATGTTCACTTCTCACTTGACATTGAGTATTCAAATCAAAGTTTTGTCTTCCATTTTGTATAATCTGTATTTTTCTAGCTGATGAATCTATTTATCTGCTGACAGTTGAAGTTATCAAGAAGTTCTGACCTATAGTTAAAATAGTTCTACTTTTCTTTGTGAAGGCATGTAAAAAGGCACTGGTTTGCGTTGAGATAGATAATGCATCTGACCTTGAAACAGATCATGTTTTTCATGACGTTCATCTCGTTGAGAAAATCAAGAAAATCATGGATGTTTGTGAGCTCTCAGCATCTTCACGATCTGGTATGCACTACTTAAAGGTCTTGTTATCTGGAAACTAATTTCTTACACATAAGAAAATGGATTGGCCGCAAGACAAGCAAACAGCATTGTGCATGAAACTATGAGAACTAATATGCATTCTTGGTGTCAGTGCTGACTTGCTAGACCTGCTATGAATCCGTCAGAAAATGTGAATTTCTACTGCCATCATGGTTTTAATACTCTTCAGTCCAATTCAAGCTTCAGCTATTCTGTTGCATTAAGAGCCATCTGAAATCTACTGTTAGTGGCATTTTACAAACTGGAAAGGATATAAAACCAAATTGCGTAATGTTACCATTGTACTTCTTTATGAATAGTAAATAAAGAGTTCTTCAGTAAGATACCTACTTTTTCTGGCTAGTAAACCTCTGATATGTCCCGTAGTCATGCTATTTTGCTAGTTATCAGTGTCCTTATATGGATTCTGAAATTTAAAAAACCTGTATCACATGCTGTCTTAAGACATCGACGCTCTTCCGATCTTGGGCTAGCTGCACTAGGTAGAGCTGTTTTCAGTTTTCTGGATATTGAATATTATTGTGGCTAAAAAATAATACAGTAATGACTTGTAATTATAGCATTGAAAGGACATGTTGAGATTTCTCAAAAAGTGGGTCCAGAATATTGCATATAATCTGTTATGAATATGGAGTTACATGCATGCTCATGCAATATGGCCTATATGAGATCCATTTTTCCAAGTTGCAAGTCATGGTCAAGAAAGGCAAGTTAATTGTAAGGCATCGACTTTATGGATTTACATGTAAAATTTTATGGAATTACAATGGAGTTGGTATAAATTTGAGATGTTCCATCTAGGTGGTATGAGTGAGTATTGTATCTATACACAGTATGTCACCCTGAGACTTCAGATATCATGTGCAATTACTATTGTTATTTGCTTCTACTGGACATCGGGAATATGATACAATGATGGCTAAGAGAATTAAATACTTGGAACTCATGGTTAGTCTACACTCCACTATAACACATTTGCTTGAGTGCCACATCTTTTTGTACCTTGAACTATACTAATTTGATTTACTTCAGATTGGATTGAGCTAACTTGGATTTCAGCACAAACAAAAGTTTTTAGTGACTCAATGTGGGCTAGCCTTACGCGTACTAAACTCGAAAAGTAGCATGGCATAGACCTTCATTGGTTATTTGAGATTTTTCAAAAATCAAATGTATCAGATTCCTTTCTAAAGGTATTTAGTCTTGGGCTTGTATCTAATGTACATAGTTTTTCTTTCTGGATGCTGTTTCAGTCTGGGCACAGACAGTTGAATACTTAAGGCAGAAAATAGAGGAACAAAGCACAGAACACTCTAGTATCTCTAGTGTCACACAATGTTCAGGAAGCTCTCGGTTTAGGAGTGGAATCAGAAAAAGTAATTTACGAAAATTGCGAGAGCATCAATGCCTATGACAGACATTAGCCAGATATTTCAATAACCAAATCCGAGGTTCCTCTACTTTCTCCATTTCACTTTCTCTTGTCTTCATTTTTGTACTCACAATTCTCATGCATATTTCCATTGACGTTCAGGAATTTCGCTTTATCAAGTGCTTTTTAATGTAATGTAATGTAATTGAAAAAATGGCAGCATCTCACCATTGGAAGATCCCAAACTTTTGTTATTTGTGCAATTGGCTTTGGGCTTATGAATTTGTCTGGTGGTAGAGCTTCGAACTCTCCATTTGATCTGGTTTTGTACTTGACACTTCTTTCTGTAAAATTCTGGGTTTGTTTTATCAGGAAGCCGTTCAGTTTTGTACGTAACCACATATGTTCATCTTAATAAATTTATATCTTTAAGTTTCGGTAAAATTCACAAAGAAAATTTTCCAATCAAGTTATATGCTTTCTGTTCTTCTTTCATATGAACTAGCAAATTTTCCAATCAAGTTATATGCGTTCTGTCTCTTGTTGATTCTGTCTCTTAATGATGAGTATTTTCGCTATGATGGTGCTATTCTAGGGTTGCTTGATGTTGCCCAGGACCTTGTGTCATTCTTTCAGGAGTCCATTCATCTCAGCATTGGACTTGAACAAACCAATAATTGATTTACTAACTACATAGTCAAATTACTAAGCAAATTCATCCTATAATCGTCTTAAATTCCTCAATTGTCAGTATATGTTAGAGGATTAAGATCATCACCCTTCAAAGATGGCTTGATCTAGCATGTCAAGAAAGAGAATACTCTTCTGCTTGCAACCATCCTTATGGTCACACTGCACACCTTCCCATTAGCTGCCCTTGTAACGAGTATCTACTCAGTGCTTGTACTGTAGTGTCGCTATATAATTCATAGGGGACAAATGCCTTGTTACACTTCTATGATTCTCTAGAATCACCTTGAGGCTAGCATCAACCCATCAATTGTTGAAGTCACTGTTACACATTCAACCAAGTAATTAAAACGGTCTTTAGTGAAATAGTGATGAGACTGAATTGGAGAATGATAATCTTCATATTGTTTGAAAATGGATAAATGGAAAACAGATCAAGTGTTTTAAAAATTGAAAAAAAAAAAAGATAAAAGAAAAGAAAAGCAAAAAGAACCAAATATAAAGTTAGGTTTTTGACAGTGTAATTGGTCCATTGGAACTATTGACGGAAGGAAGACGTCAATCGACAAAAATGCCATTGTCACTAAACTAGCCTTTTGTAATACTAAGGACGGTCGTCAAGTTCTTTAGAATTTCTAACTAGGCTGAGATGTTGTTAGAAACCTTTGAGCGCCTATGCCTGGTCGTTGGTGATTCCTAACGAATATAGTGTGTTGTAAGAAACGTTGGAATTTACAGAAAACCTAACTTACTCGGTAAAATATTTGCACTGAGGGTACAATTCTCTCACTATTTTGCAGTCGATTCTAAACAAGATTTTTGTGATATAGTTCATTTGATATAAGAAAAAGTTTTCTTGAAGACAGTTAAGCATCAACTAACTTTACGGTATTCATATCAAAAAGTAAGGATGTAAATAAGCCGAGGCTCGGCTTGCTCTACAAAAATTGAACTCAACCCGAGTTTTAGCTGGGGAATTTTTGCGCTGAGCCGAGGCCTTGTTAACATTTATTTTCCCAATTTTTAGAAGAAAAGGAGGAAATGGATATGTAAAAATTCAGCTGCAACTGAATTAAAATGTAAGTTGCAGCCTGCTTTACCGTGAAAATTGGTTGCGGTCCACCTTTTAAAGTAGGCCTGTGCTTGCTTAAACCAATAACAAGTCATAGCGTGCTACATTTTTATTTTTTTTTGTTTCACAGGTTGCGTTGGCCCGTGAACACGGCTTGCACGGGTTGGCCCGGCTTCCTAATTCTAGGGCTCAGCTTGACCTTAGCTTTTCTACTAGGCCCGTGAGCTGGCTTGGTCCGGACTTTTTGAGGCCAAATCTATGGGCCTACCAACTCATAGGCCCCCCAAGTGGGCCGACTCGTTTCCCACCCTTAAAAGGAAGTAAAGGATCAAGAATTGGAGAAATGGTAGTAATAACCATGCAAGCTTGTAACTTGTTACTTGAATTGATCATTTTACCATTTAACCTTCCCAAACATCAAAATTAAGAATAAAATAACGAGGGTATTAATGATATTTTAACTCCATTTTAAATATTACATTAGTTACACATAGTAGTAGTCATACATCAACAGTGAATTTGACTGTCAAAGATCAAATTTTTGTAAAAGAATTTGTACCCAACATACGCAGTGTTATAAAATGTGTTTAATTCATTTGGAAATTGGAACAATGTAAAGAATTTTGGAGTTATGAATGAGAAACTATAACACCAGTTCACACTCTATGCAATAGAAGTCCATTCCTAAACTTCTCAAAGTCATTAATCATCCGCACCTCAGGCCGAACTTCTTAACAAGGACGAGTAACGACCAATGAAGATAAACGGCCTCCATCAGCTCAAGAAACAACAATTTCCCTCTAGGTATCTATTTACTGGCTACCTCACTCCAATCTTAAGTTATACTTAAATCTTGAATCCTAATAACCACTTTATTATACATGTCAAGAAAGGAAATATTTTTGTGCCGAAAACCATCCTTGCAATGAAAATCTAGCTACCCTCTGCCCGTACGGCAGTGTCCCTATATTAGGAGATGGGGCCAAACATCTTATTACAGGTATGATCCTCTAGCATCACTTTGAGGCTAGTGGCAACCCTGTTAATCTTATGATAATGTTACCATTATGTCCGGAACATAACTGATCATCATACATGTAACATATGATTAGTTAACTATACCTTCACTAACAATAATTCTTCTAAACGAATACATAGATTTTCTTTAACATAAAGTATAATTAACAATATTATCCATAAATTTGGTTTTTTTTTTTTTTTAAATGTTCACAGTATGAAATATGTCAATTTCAAAAGAGACCACCTATAGTACAATTCCTAATGATCCCTTGTTATTCTAGTTACTAGTATCCCACTTTCTGGTGTTGAAATCCGACCATAAGATGAAACCGGAGGAGGAAGAATTGGATTACAGGGAGGAAGGAGGGAGAATCTTGGATTAGAGGGACCGAGAATGCCGGAGCGGACATAGATTCTTAGCCTTTTTTGTGTGAGTAGGAGAAAAAAAAAAAAAAAAAAAAAGACATTCCTTACCATCGGTTATAACCTTCTCCCTATGAGAAAACATTAGTTATTGTTATGTACTTATATGCAAGTTAAGTCATGTTCATAATTTCCGATCTTTTAATAGTTGTGAATGTCTAAGTTTGTTCTTCACGTGAGTTATAGTTTGTTCGTACTGCTTATTTTACTTATGATACCATAACTTGGGATGTCAATCAAGCATTTACATTTCTTTACTTATGAATTTATACATTTTGTGATTTATTAAACGGAAATTTTTATTTCCTTAGATTTATCACTTCAGAGTAACTTGCATATAACATGATGCAAAATTCACATGCTTGAAGTGATGTTGACAGGTCTCTGGTCATTATAGGTGTAGTTGTGAACAATATGGCAAATAAGGTTTCTCATGGTGATAGTATGATTGTTATTGTGCAATGTCAGGAAGTTAACAATAGTCGAGATGACTTTGAAAAATTTATATGGGGTGATAGACATGTTGGTTATGATCCTGTTATGAGTGTGGAAATATGTATGATATTTCAAGTCTTTTGATGATTATAAGTATGTTGAATTGTTTGGTGTTCTGCAACTATTTTATTACATCTGGTTTCATGCTCAAAACTATTTCTTTTGGTGAGTATTATGTCGTCGAATATTGACTGGGAAGCATAGTTGTGATTATCAGTTTCTGTTAATTTTATGCATAGTTTGGGTACGAGTTAACTCAATCCATCAAATGCTTTTCTTCTATATGGCACATTTATGGTCACTCTGAAGGAGTGTACAACTACAAAGTGGTCTGAGCAATTGGTTTATAGACTAAGAGTGGCTGGATTTGCGATACTTCAGTATCTGACTTTTAAATTTAAGTCCTAGTTTGCATTATGAGTGGTAGAGAACTGTACAATACAATGGAAATAGAAATATGTAAATGGGATTAGCTTAACTAAATTTTATTTTGAAATGGAAATTTTATTCAATTTAACAGATTTGTTTAGGACGTCGAAGAATCCCAAATAGCTTAGAAGGAGTTGGCAGCCATTTCCATTGAATATCTTATTTAGAATTCTATCTGTTGTCTTAAATACTCTATATTTATTTAAAATGGACTGAATTCTTAGGGAATTTATATATAATTGATAGATTGTTAGAAATATAACATTGGCAGCTAGAATCCGGGTTTCCTTTCTGTCCATGCAGTCACGTGCCTATGCTTGATTCTGTTTTTTTCTTCTTCTGCTTGATTGTTGGGAATGTGACAGCTTCACTGTTTAGTAGCATTTCATTATTATTATTATTATTATTATTATTATTATTATTATTATTATTATTATTATTATTATTATTATTATTATTATTATGTTTGTCTTTCTTTATGATGTGTCATTGGCTATAACATGATCTTAGCAATACATATACATTTCAATCCCTTGAATCTCATCTTATAGATTTTGGAGATGTAACGAATACCACGGATTAGAATGGTAGTTGGTGATTCATGAGAGCACTTCTAATGTTGGGTAAAAAAAAAAATAAAATCAAGGGGAAAATTCATTATGAAATAATGTCCTCGGGAGAAATTTAGAGCACTCTTCCACATACTTATGCCATTGGCCTTCTAGACTAGTGTTCATGGGATAAAAGATATCTATTCTACAAATTCACTAGAACACCGCTTGAGAGCTTTTCTTTTTTTTTTTTGGTTGGTGGGGGGGGGGGGTTGGATGGAGACCATTTTGAACCTTTTCCTATCAATTTTGGATCTTTTCCACCAATGGATCGGGGGAATCCAATTTTGGGTCCCTCCCCCCAGCTTTAGGAATCTCTAAATTCATTTAGAAGCTTAAAGTGGAAATTGAAGGATTACAATCGCCACATAGAAGTTGAGGATATATAATATAGTTCAATTTTTCTATAAAAAACAATGCAATTTCCATAGTATAGAGTCTGTAGTTGTAAAATGGTTACTTGTCTTTTACAGCTGCAGGCCTCATAGTTCCTATAGAAAAATTTGTATATAGTTGATTCATTTTTATTTTCATCTTTACGCTGAAGTAAAGTTCTATTTGGAAACCTTTGATACTATCACTTGAGCTAGGAGTTAGATGTGTAAGGCAGCCATCATTTGTACAAGATGCAATAATTTTATGAAGAGTTATAGATAAAACTATGATGCAAAAAATAAAAAAAAGTTAAGGACCTAAATGTAAAAACTTATGAAGTTAAATAATGTTAAATGTAGTTTATGTGTAGTGTAGTTAGTTAAATTTGTGTTGCTAAGAGCATCTCTAATGGGAGGTATGGTTTAGAAGTGATTTGGAAGAAAGAAATAGAGAAAAGATGATTATTTTAATTAAATAGGAATAGAAAGAATATAGGGGAAAAAGCGAGAAAATTGAAAAAAAGAGAAAAATTGATATGAATTCAAAAATAATAATGATAAAATAATAATAGAGAAGGTGAACGTGAAGGTGAAAGTGTGTTTGTAGACCTTGCACGGGACACAAGGAAAGAAAATTGAGAAAAAATGATGTAAATGAGAGAAAAATAATTAAAAAAATAAAAATAGATACAATTACGAGACTCAGTCATTTTTTTGTTTCTCTCCCCCTTTGAATGGACCTAGCCTATAATCAAAGCCATTGGAGAAAATTCAAGAGGGTAAGAAATTTGAACTAGTACAAGAAATTTTTCCGAAGAGGGAGAGAAGCTTGCAAAACAATTATGATAAATGACCAAGATGTCCCTATAAGACAAAAACTCCTCATAAACACGTACAAATAGAGGCCTGTATTTTCAAAGATTGCTTAACAATCCTCCCACCGTTTTAGAGTTTGAAAAACATCCACATCCCAAAAATGGAATCTTCCATATCACTAAGCGCATTTAATGTGGCGCATTGGGCCTCGCACGTTTTTTATTTTCTCTAAGATGGTGAATATGTCTGTTTTTTCCCCATTACTTAGTTTATTGTATTATTAATTATTATTCAATTTAACTTAAGAAACACTTTTCAACACATAATAAACTATCTTTACAAGGTTCTCATCCTGTCTTTACACTTCTTCCTAAGGACATTGGGGCTCGATTCTTGAATTTTTCATGGAGAATACTGTTACTCATATTTAGTACATTGGATTAGATAAGAACGGACGGTAGTGAGAAGAGTAGTTATACGTAATTGATTGTTCTATCTAGGCCGGTTGGCCAGGCGTGATTGAGAAATTAAGAGGGTTTAATTTCCGTGGGAGATGTGATTGTAACCTAAAGGAAGATCAAATCTTGTTCAGTCTAATATATCAAACAAATATGTTTAAAAATTAATGATAGAATGCAATATAGAAATGTAACACAGTTCTGTTTTTCTTCCGATCTGTAGATTAGAAGCTTGGAATCATGTGAGAAGCATTAAATGCAAGAGCGAAGGGAATCGATCTTAGGGTTCTACAATTTCTTATAATTTAGAAATATCAATTCAGAAACCCTCGTGACACAAACACCACTAGCTTATTACAAGTATTTAATATTCCATTTTCTTGCATTCAAATATGCATTTTATTTAATTTATTATCCAACTAGAACACTAATTCAAATCTTATTTTGAAAAGAAATATATGGTCCCATGAGTGTTCCTATTTTTATTTCTAAGTGCTCATTGTGGTACAGGTCTAAAAGAGTCGACGAAAAAATAGATCGGAAGAGGGACAAGACATGCTATATATGATGTGTAATTATGTAGAAAAACATGACATTAAAAAGTAATTAATATTTACTCATTTGCCTGTGATCACTGGACTCTCGTGGGATCTCATAACTCACTCTCATTAATTTCTTTCTGGGTTGTTCTCTCATTGTTTGTACTTGGTATTAATAAAAACTTTAGAGAATATATTAGTAATAATAATTTTAAATTGAATAAGATGCATTTAATGAGTTCAATTTTGCTCGCGACACAAATTAATGCTGACAAACTTGTTACTCCCTCATACATATATATATATATATATACACGCATAAATATAATACACTTTTATTATTTGTGTGTGTATTATTACTAGACTAATTATGTTCACATAAAAATCTTGCTCAGTGCACCACATTTAAAATTAAATAATTAAATGGTCGTCAATTTTATTTATTTATTAGAATTAGAATAATGTTATGTAGAAGTAGTGGTATTATGCAATCAATGTGGATAAGTTGAGTTAAATGTGTCATTTACATATTCATATTGTTTCACTTATCGTTAATGTCATATTGATATGGCGTTGAGTACCAGTAGTGCTAGATAATAGTACTCTATTTATTACTAACAATTATCATGTTTTTAACTTTTTTTTAAAAATTTTTATAATTAGTATTTTAGTAATTAGCTTATTTGGTTCGTAGATAATGATTTATTTTTAATATTAGGTTAGTATGCTTTGAAATTATGAGTGAATTTTTCACTTTCATATTTTTTTATTTATATTATATTTAAAAAAATTAGGAATATATAATCTTTTGACATTATGTTTGATCATATTATAATGAATTTTGCTACATGTATAAATTTTTTTTACATGATTGCTTTTTACACAAACTAGTAGGATCCTATGTCTTCTCACATCATATATTACTTTCTAAATCAATAGTTACTACATTACATGGGACACGTGAGTGTGTAAAAGGAATTTTGTACAAAAATTATTGAGATAATATTTCTCTGAAAATATTCCCGTATCTATCATTGTATAATGAATTCTGCTACGTGTACAAATATTTTTTTTTTTGAAAAACCTTTTTAACACATCTATGTGGCACGATCTTATTTCTTCATACGTCATATCCCTTTTTTTATGGCTATCACATGGGGTATATGGATAAGTATAGACTAAATCTGCTATTATGATTAATTTGCTACAGATTACAAATTAGGTAATTGATAACTAAAATATACTTTTAAGCAACAACTCTATCGTTTTTTTGTCTTTGTTCTTTGGGGTTGAATTCTCAAATTCATGTTACATAAACATGTGAAACATCAATTAAATAAAGCATCAACTCCTTTCTGTGGGAAAAATTTTCAATACTCCTGAAAGATAGAAATAAGATAAGTATGCATAGTGCCCAATTACATAATAAACTGGCCCCCTCTGTATTCCTTTATTAATTAATTCCCCCATTTATTTAGAGTACCGAAGTCAATGCTCCCGAATTATATGCGCCTGATTCTTGTAATAATAATGATATCAAAACCTCTAAACTTGCATCCTTTCTCCAAACCAGTCCAAGAATGTGCGTAGATAAACTTGGGGCATAAGCATGACCTCTTGCCCTACTGGTCTTCTCAACCGTCTTGGTGCATTACTAGTAGCAAAGCTAGAAACCAACGTTGTAACAGAAAATTGCGCGGGATGTCTCTGCCTTCTACTATTAGGCACCAACATGACTTCTCATCTCTCCAAATTCGAAAGAGAAGAAATTTTTAAAGTATAAGTTCCTCTCTCCATAATATAGATACTCCTTTCATCCTGCAAAGAAATTCTCATTCCATTTTTACATATATTAAGAAAAAAATATTTAATGTACTTAGAAAAGTAAATTTAATTCATAATTTTCCAATTTCCCTACTATATTTTTGTTTAATACACCTCCAACAAGGAAAGGGAAGTATAATTTGAGTTGGATGAAAAAGGAAAAGTGGAACATCTTTGCTTGACGGAGGGAATATTATTTATGGGGACAATAATTTTGGGGTGTCTTTATTAATGTTGGATTGTTAATTGTATTATTATGTAGTATGAAATTTGATGTTTCCTTCCATGTGAATGTTAAAAAAAACAAACATTCACGTCGAACCCATCTTGACCTTGCTTAGTTCTTAGTGTTTTTGCTAAAACCCTAGCTAGTCCTCTCTCTTTCTCCCTCCTTGTTCTTCTCATCAAACATTAATTGCTTTTGTCTTTCTAATCTCTAAACAATAATTACTTTATTTGTAGGATTCCCAATTCCCAGTGGCCCTGCAAAAATTAAAAAAAAAAAAAAGAAAAAAGAAAAAAAGACAACATTAACTTGGGAGAAGTTTGTATTATTATAGTAAAAATTAGAGTCAAAGAACAAGAAGGATGGAAGGCTATCATTAATTAATAATTATTACATGCATCGCCAACCCATCATACTACCATGGCGGTGGTCAATCCCTCGCCTTTGATTTATATTTATCTTCCTATTTGATGTGACCTTGATTCCCATTGCAATGTCAATGCATAACCAAAGATTTTAGTTAAGCATTTACTTATTCAATGTTTAATAAAAATACTCCCTCCGCCCATTTACTTTGTCCACATTTCCTTTTATGGTTGTCACATTTATGTTGTCTTTATTTAGAGTTGTACCCTCTTTAATCATGAAAATGTAAAATTAGTTTTTGGAAGATGTCGAACATTAAATTAGAGTATCTAAGAAAATTAGTTTGTCAATTTTCTTTTTCAAAACTTTTCTTAATCCTTATGCAAAATACAAAGTGGACAAGGTAAACAATATGGAGGGAGTACATGCAAATTAGACTAGAAAACCAATCTCGACTTTGTTTAGATAAAAAAATATTGTGTATATATATTCTTTAACCATAACTCGTGGGCCAATATTTCTTTTTTGAAATAAAAATATACCAAATTAGTCAGGTCTACATATTTCGTGGGACTCATGTACATGTATCACATAGATATACACTATTTATTTTCACATATTCTATTTAATTTTGAAACTTTGAAACTTAATTTCAGGGTTTTTAGTACTTATTAATTATTAGGTGAAATATTTGTTCATAGTCATGTCCACAATATCTTACCAAACATGCATAAACAGTCTATTAATATGTTTGGATCCCATTATATATGGCAATCCATTCTATTGTGCATCCACCTTTGGGAAATACTATATATTAGTAGGTTAATTAACTTCCCTAGCTACCTCATTCTCCTCTCAAACTAACTTCTAAATATCTCCTTTGTCTCTCCATATATCCTCTCTCTTTTTTGCGTCAATCAAAGTTCTTCAAACTTAAGTCATTGGTTTGATAGCCCTATGGGAGAAAGAAGTTCACCCTGCGCTTCTTGCAAATTGCTGAGACGACGATGCACTAAAGACTGCGTTTTCGCCCCTTACTTCCCCCCGGACGACCCTCACAAGTTTGCCATTGTTCATAAGGTCTTTGGTGCTAGCAATGTTAGCAAGATGTTGCAGGTCCGTCCATTTTCACCTTCTTTTCTTCCAAAATGAAAAAGAAAAGAGAAGGGTAATATGATCAGTAATGGAAAAATCCGTGGCTACACATAAAAATCTGTCACTAATGTGACGATTTTAAACCCTAAATATATAGAACTGTTTTCTTTACTTGTGAATTTTTTGTTTACAGGAACTTCCTGTGCATCAAAGAGCAGATGCAGTGAGCAGCTTAGTCTATGAAGCGAACTCAAGAATACGAGATCCCGTCTATGGATGCGTCGGGGCGATCTCTTATCTGCAGAATCAAGTAGCACAGCTGCAAATGCAATTGGCAGTGGCTCAAGCAGAGATTTTGTGCATTCAGATGCAACAAGAACCAGCTCCTAATTTGCAGCCACCTCAGATGGTGGTCGAACCGGCCGACGAAAATTGCCTTCTTTTTGCCAGCAATAACTTGGATTACAACCTACAACAATATCTCAGCTTTGCTTCTTCTTCTTCTTCTGCTAGCACTAATATTAATGTGATGCAAGACTCTGTCAAAAGAGAGTCTATTTGTGCTGTTGATCCTTCCGCGGACCAGTTCGTCCCGAGAAGGAGCCCAACGTACATGTTCGGAGCTCAATCTTGATTTCGAAGCTAGAAATATGTTCAGAATGTAGTACTGAACAATATGAAACAAAAAAACAAATCCTCAGATGGGACTTTTTCTGTAATTTTGTTTAGTATTGTCCAGCTTCCATCACCACCGTGCTTAAAAAAAAAAAAAAAATGGAAACCTGATGTTTGTGTATATTCACTGAGTAAATCGATTTTGCTTAATTCATCGATTTGACCTTCTGAATAAGGAGGGCAACGGGGCAAGTTTGGTACTGGCGTGACCCGCCCCGTGAAGATGTCACTTGCACCGCCCTGCTTTTTGGCCCATCAAAAATTTGGGATAGGTCGGGTGTGGTCGGACCGGTCACGGCATTTTTGACCTGTTTTGTGACTGTTCATTTTTTATTTTTTAATAATATTTTATGTTTTTTTCCCATATTTTTTGTTATTTTTTTATGATTTTTTTTAATTTAAATGGGCGTTTCGAGTCAAGGCTGACTTTACCTGAAAATGACCCGACCCTATCTGTCCCACCAATTAGTGGAGCAGGATTTCTTTTACCCAAATCGGGGCTGTGATTGGATCTGATTAAATTGTTATTTCTACTTTTGATCCTACGACATTAGATATATATATATATATATAATAGTGTATCTTGAGTCGGATTTTAATTTTTCCCCTTCTTTAGCGTGTTGTTGTGATCTTTAATTTCACCAGTTTTTTCTAAAACTATAATTATCGAC